>JAOBSW010000919.1:0-82794 GCA_026214975.1 Gentiana macrophylla | reverse complement strand
TTGGTGGAAACTTGTACGACCTTTGTTCTCCGTATTATCGTGCTCGAGGTTACAAACGGGTATGGGAAGTCCCGGTACATCCTGCCCTCGCGAAATAGATTGGGTAATACCGATGATAAATTGAACAGATGTGTTTATCTGCCTGTTCCAAGGCCACTCGGTGAAGAAGTGGTACAGGGCCCGAGACATGGGCGAACTAGTCCCCAAAGGATACCGTCATTAGGCGAGGAACCTTCTTCGCAACGGACACAAATGAGAAGGAACAAAATGTTGGAATAGTGTCCTAAACCTAATCGGGTTGGACCGGATCCGACCGGGTCGGATCATTTCTACTATTGCTTTATGTTTACACATATATTAAATGGCTTTTATGTTGTCATATATATGTTCTTTTAAAGAACCAGTTATGAATTGTTATATGATAACGTCCTTAGTATTAAAATGTGATAGAGAAACCGTGATAGGCGATTATGGTTGATGAGATCTCGAATCACTTTAATAAGTTTGATACTTAAATGTCTCTAGGCTGATGTACTATTAAATAGGGCATTGATAATGACGTCTGAGACTAGCACGTATTGATGTCTTCATGTTTTAAGGCGGGGATAGATCTCGTCTATCAAGTGTGTAGACACTTGGGTATGCGGACGTGTATTAGAGAATGCATACGTTAGGGATCGACTCCACTTACACTGCTATGTCACACTATGTGGCGGTTGTGTAATTATCCTTAGGACCGGAGTCTTAATGGCATCACGGTGTGGATTGCCATGCTTTGACACTATTGAGGTTTCCCCTAGCCATGGGGCGATCATGCGGTAGTGATTGTGTGTGATACTGAAGCATGCGGAGTATACATGTTTGGTCGTCTGGAATTCGCGTACCCTATCAGTAGGGCGAATATTCGAAAGGGCCTTCTTATAAGGAATGTCTTAGTCTCGTGAATCTTTGCAAAGTGGAAGTAAATGAGTTACTTCGAGAGAGCATGATATCCAGATTATAAGATACGGTCGTTAATGTTTGACACTCGACGTGCGACCGTATGGATATTATTACAAATGATGAGATTGTAAGTTACACGGTAATCGCTTTCACATGAAAGGTAGTAGTCATTGCATTTGACTCTTCCGATGATTGGGGTCACAGTGTGTTGCTAGACGCTATTCCATGATCGTTAGGCATGAAGGCGTTTTAAGTAATTTACACATTGTGTCTACGGCCAACATATTCGGAAGCCTATCGGGTCACACACATATGAATATCTAGCCGGATTAAAATGCGGTTATAGTTGATAACCAAATAAGGAAAGTTTTATCTGAAGACTATAAATGTTATAGTGGTAAACTAATATGGTGGTATTATTTATTATGAATAAATATAATACAAGATATTAATTATGTTGATTAATTAAATATGTACATTGATACATATAATTTTGAAATATATATATATATGATATACATGTATTTTGCAAATTAATTAATCATAGTATTATATTTATTAAAGAAAATCTAAAATCCTAATTTTGTGGGAAGAGGCTCCATATCCATATTGTATTGGATACATTTGGTTTGTGCAATTTAATTAATAAGATTACCATAATATTAATATTAGATATTAATTGATTTTTGAAAAATAGTTTTATGGAAATAAGATAAAGATATATTCAATATAAGATATTGTCAATATATATCTTGGAAATATATTTAATATAAGATATTGAATATTAATGAGATAAATCAATCAAATATATTTTTCTTATTTTACTAGTAAAAGGTTTTCTTCCTCTCCACTCTAGTAGATTGCTCCACATGCACTATAAATATTGTGTGGGTGTCAAGCTCTTTTGTACAACACAATTCCAAGAGCATAGTTCTTGTGAAAAATAGAGAGCTTCTTAGAGAGAGTTTTGAGAGACAGAAAATTCCGGTCTAGCAACCGGATTTTTCTAGTAGCAATCCAATGGTGGATTCCAAGGGTTGTTCGTGTGGACTAGCGAGTAGAGGCGAACGGCAGGCGGCTCCGTGCATCGCTACTCTCGCTGCGACGGTCAATCGTCGATCTTTTAGATCAAGCAAGGTAATCACCGTCTACTAGCTTATTTGTTTATTGCTTAAACGAAGTCGATCCTGGTCAAAGGAAACAAATTTTGAATTCACGCTGCGTTCCGCGTGATTTCCTAACAAAGTGGTATCGAGAGGCGAGCGAGAGCTTAAGCAATAAGCATGTTAATTTGCGTAGTTAAATTTATCGTTTAAATCACGTAATTAAAAGATGAAAGATTTTTTATTCGCAAAACGATACACGAAAAGAAAAAAATGTCTAACCAATGGCTCGGCCGACTGGCGGCGAAACCACCATCGGCGGCAGCGGCAGCGGGGCAACATGCTTCCGGCGTTGGTTGACTGGTCAAAGGTGGTGGATCCCTAAATTTTATTTTGTGTATTTTGTGATTCAATATGGTTCATAGTTGTGATTGGTAATTCCTCTTTTGTTTAGTTGTATCATGTGGCTAACCAATGATTCAAATAGTTTGGGCCATTGTGATGCCACATGACATTAAAATAATAATGGTTTTTCCAAACTTTGTTTGAAATAGGCCTAGGCCTTTTCCAAATATTTGATTCGGGAAAAGGCCAAGGCCTAGGCCACTTCCAAAATTTTGAATTTGGAAAATGGCCAGGCATATTAACCAAAATATTGGCATTTCCAAATTTTGTTTGGAATAGGTCCAGACCCTTTTCAAAATATTTGATTTTGAAAAATCCAAAATTTTGATTTTGAAAGGAATCAGGAGATGTCTTTTGGTTTAGAAACCAAATGCACCCTTTTGATTAGGAATTTAAAAGATAGAAACAAAAGAGACTTAATTTTAATTTTGATTTATTTTAGAATAGTTCTAATTAACTAAAATTGAAATTAAAATCATTTAAAATTAACCGTTAATTTTATTTTGATTAAAATCATTTAATTAATTAAATGTTAATTAGTTAATTGATTGGATAAAATTATTTAATAGATTATATGTTAATTGATTAATTAAGGCGCAAGTAGTTAAATGTTAATTTATTTTTTCATAAGATATTATTGTATGGATTAGATGTAGCGGATATAATATGATTATATGGACTCATTGATCATGGACTCGATGATAGAATAGATGTGAATGATTTAATTTTTCAGTTGGTTTAAAAATTGTCCTCAGCCGTTATGATGAACATAACCTAGTTTATTTTCTGCATTTATCACATTCCTGTTAGCTCCCCCCGTGTGCGGCGGGTGTATTTATTTTATTAGATAGAATTAAATGTAACAAGAATGGAGCAGAAGATGGAGACCAAATAAAGAAGAATAAAGATCTCATTGGAGATGGCACATTAAAGATCCTATTGGCGGTTGCAGCTACCCTTAGATTGTGACCCGAGGTTTCGTCAGTTTGCATTCGAAACCGCACATAGAAAAAATCCATGATTATACCGGTTACTTTACGCATTTATTTATTTTGTGCTTATGTTTATTGTATATGATACGATAAATGCATAACTAGGCACGATCTAGATGAATGTGTAGCATGTATGTCTATAGAGATATATATACTTGATGAGATCGTAATTAAAATTAATTAAGTGAATTAATTTACATAAATACTTCCACCTCAAAAGAATCAAGTCGCAATTGCCTCCCCATGTTATAATGACGGTGAAGAGCCCTTGTTCGGATCCAACTCATCAGCCAAAGCAGGAGGTTGACCTACCTCGGGTATATCGTCATTATCGAGATATGATCGTATGAGATCTCACGAATATTAGGTTTATGACTTGACTAAGAATTCTCTCGGCCACCAGCCAAAGCGGGGTCATTTGGATTTTAGAGGCAAGGGTTTGACTATTTCATAAGATGAAAAATTGTCAAAGAGTTGACTAGTCAAACAACAAGAGTCGTATAAGATACGATTGACAAAGAGTTGTCTACCTATTAGGCTATTTTCAGCCCACCAGCCAAAGCGGGGGTCGCGGTAGTTTAGTGGGATCTTGTCCACTAAATAAATTAATAATTTTTGAAAGTTGGGAGCAAAATCATAAACCAAAAGACCATTTTTGATTTTGCGTGTGTAAACAACAACACTATTTTATTTTCATTTTTATGTTGTAGTTTTAGCAAACTTTATATTTATATTTTATTCTCGATTAGTAAAACCAAATTATGACTGTTACCTTTTGAGAAATGTTCTCAAATGTGGTTAAGTAATTTTAATCCTTTTAAAATAAGCAATGACACGAGCAATCCCGTTATAGTAGTTAGAGACAAGGAGACTACATATTTGATGGAGTACTCCAAGGCTTTAATTATTAGTGGAAGCGGAAGCTCATGATATGATTAAATCATTTGAAATAAGTTTCAAAGAATTAATCATATATTGGATACGATCCAAGATGATCATTCTGTCATACGATGACAATTAATTCAAACGTTGAATAAGAATAACCACATCGAATTTTGGAAATGTTGTTTTCTAAATTGTAAGATTTAAGTATCGACTTATTTCTTTAATCATTGCTTAAAGGTTAATTAAATAGTCAATGTTTTGAATACGATTCAAAAGGTTAAATAAACTATTTAATAAACTTTAGTTTTCTTCATGAAAGAAAATTAAAGACATAGCTCTTGTGATCTTTTTTAAGACTTATGAAGACTACACTAAGAAATATTTACGGGTGCTTAAAGGATTAAAAGGGAAGGTTAGGGCAAGTGCTTAAATTGAGGACTTATCAAAGTCTCTATTCTAGGCAAGTATGTTGAGATGAATCTAAGTTCAAGTCAACACTCGAATATATGATATCCTACGAGTGTGATTAAATTAGAAAGATTAAATACAGAATTGGAAGGTGAAGCAAACGTTGCAACACTTACCATCTTCTGAATCTAGTAAACTGATAAAGGAACTAAATAAATGTTATTATGTTTCGGTTCTTATGAAGAACGTACTTTCAGTTATTTGTTAGGATTTAGTAGACATATTCAATTGTAAAGAATAAATGTTATTCCGATAAAGTTGGAAAATCACTGAATCTAACATACTAGATCAATGTCACTATATAGTTGATATGTGTGATGAAATCTCAACTAAATATTTGTATGACTGTTAGCCATGATATTTGTAGTTGTTCTAGATGTCGACTCTCTGGAAGAGAAACGTATAATCAAATGTCATTCAGATGATGTCTGAACCATGTGATTATGAATCATGTGGGTGATACGTATCTTATCTTAAGATGACTAAAATACCCTTTTATTAAAAGGTTATAAATTCTAGAAAAATTGTCTAAAGCCTAAACATACCGATGTTTGTTGGCTTATGACAATTAATGCCACAAATAATTGTTTGTTAATCTCTACGATTATTTTTAGAAATAGTCAAGTGCACTCAGTGAAGTGCATAATTCGGAAAGCCCGAAAAGTTCGAGCTAGTACGAATATGAGATTGATGAGCTACTTAGGAATTAATCTTCAATTGGATTGAAGTAATTAATACATGAAGGGTGTTTTAGAAGTCGTCTGAAAAGAAATAAGATTCTCCCTTGAAGGATACCATTTTTGGGATACACAATTGGATTGTGTTCCTGAAATAGAAACAACACTTTATATGATAAAAGTGTGACGCAAGCCATGCGAAGTATCCCTTACCCGTTTCGGGATAGTGCACTTATACTTTACCAAGTTCCAAAGAATAAAGGTTGAATAAATTCCATTTTAGATATGGAAGGGGATAATGTCGAATCTATCTTGACCGATGATTTGAAGTTGTCATAGGCAAAGTCAGTGTTAGGAAATCTACGCGGGAACGCAGCGGAATTAAAAATTTTGATTTCCTTTTACCCAAGATCAACTTCGTTTAAGCAATAAACAAATAAGCTAGTAGACGGTTGTTACCTTGGTTGATCTAAAAGATCGACGCTTTGACCGTCTAAGGAGAGTAGTTCTGCATAGAGCCGCCCAAGTGTTCGGCCTCTACCGCTAGTCCACATGAATAGCCCGCCGGAATCCCATCATAGATTGCTATTGGAAAACTCCGGTTGCTAGACCGGCCCTTTCCCCCTCTCTCCAACTCTCTATAAGATGCTCTCTATTTTACACAAGAACTATTAGTTCTTGGAATTGTGATGTGCAAAAGAGCTTGACACCCACCTCTTATTTATAGTGTAGGTGGCTCCCCATATAGTGTGGATGAGAAGAAAACATTTTCTCAATAAAATAAGGAAAATATAATTGATTTATTTATTTCATTTAATTTAATATCTTATATTAAATATTTCCAAGATATTGTCAATATCTTATATTGAATATTTATCTTATCACCATAAATCAATTTTTCCAAAATCTATTAATATCTAATATTAATATTATGGTAATCTTATTAATTAAATTGCACAATCCAAATGTATCCCTGATGTGGTAAACATGCTCTACCGCATTGCACCGTCCGACGGAAGATTTTTCTTCATTGTGACAATGATTGTTGACTTAGATCTGATTTTTTTGAATTGCATTAAAAGAAATAGAGATAGAACAGATGCAAAATGAAAATATCATATGCTATATCAAGAGTGATTATTTATTTATTTATTAAAAAAACCTATAAAAAAGATGATCTCTAAAAGACCAATGTGCATGGACGAAAAAAAGAAATCATTATGGCCGCTTGTTTTATTGAAAAAAGTTGCTAACTGATGAATGCACAAGGGAAAAAAAATGCAAAATCAAGACACAATATTTTCACATCTTTTTTTTTTCTCAAGCGGAAGAACCTTGTGCAAAATGCAAAAAAAAAAAAATGCAAAATGCAAACACGATATTTTCTCTTTTTTTTTTCCCGAGCGGAAGAACAGAACGAGCGAGGGTTCACCAATGCCAAGGTATTCGAACCCCCGTCCCTGGCTCCGAAACCATGAAGAGAATCAGAATGCATGCGGAAGCGTAAAAAACCGAACTGTTTGTTTATTGAATTGAATAAAAAGATTACACCACTTCTCTTTATATAGAAGAGAAGTCTTATCATAATACTATAATTTTAAATAATTTAGTAAACAAATATAAACCATTTATTTAAACCAAACGTCTCTATCTCTTCTTTGATTTTTGACTCCATATTTATTTCCGTAACATTTATCTCTAATATATCTAAGCCTACACTAGCTTTTATTACTTGAGCTTTCAAACTTCAAGTTACCTATGTGGCACCTACACATTTTCAACCAACTTTAGGTATTAATTTCTCATTCACCCGATATCCGAATCTAGTGATTCTAAAGCCAAATATTATCTACTCCGTGAGTAGAATTTTTAGGCGTAATAAATTCCCGGTGAATCACACCGGAGCATATCCGAAATTCACGTTAAAGCTGACCGTTTCAACTCATTAAAATGAGATATCTCCAACAGGTAAATCCGTGTGTCTCTAATATTGAGAACCAAATTTTCAAGATTCTTCGGAGTCTTCCTCTTGAATGAGATGCTAAGGCATATGCCAAGGGAACTATAGAAAAAATTTAATAAAATAAAATTCAAACAATTAATAATTCATCTTCAATCAATTTATTCTAATTACTTAAAGCTATTTTACACTTTCATAACTTTTTTTTCACTATATTATCAAACGACGCCAAATCTTTTTCATAGACAGACGGATTTCAAGAAATCTCCCCTCGTGGGACTGGGAGGGACAGTAAAACTTTTTGGCAGAAACTCATGTATTATTTTTGACATTCATTGACCGTATAACATATTCCCTTGCCACCAACCACAGGTTTTTTTTTTCATTACAAGAGAAAGAAAGGTTGAAGATATATGAAGAAGAATGTGGTCCTGTCCATTAATTTCTCTTCTCTCGATGCATCAAGATTCCCCTAACCCTGTTGCATATACGGTGCTTACTTTTTCAGCACCCCTGTTGCGAGCAGATTCATCATCATATTTCTTTAATTTCAGGTAATTGATTTCAATGTTTCACACTATACCTTTTTATTTTAGTTGTTTTTACTCTTGTATTTCTGAACCCGTATATCCTTTCATCCGACCTAAAGAAGGAGTCAGGATTTTATACTTTTGATTAGTAGACATTGTTAGGATGATTGGGTGGTCCGTTGCAGCAACCTGTTTCGGAGACCGAACACTTAACCGGAAAATACACCGTTCGGCACGTGCCTTTAACTTATTTCAGAAACACGTCAGTCTGACATCTCTTAAAATATTAGAAACAGCACGGAAGCAATTAATAATTAAATGCTCGGAATAATTAATATCAAATCTTTATAATACAACTGCTGCTGTAATCTAAAATTAATGATGTTAATGAACAGAGCCGTTCGTGAACAAGTTCATGTTCGGCTAGTTAGCGTTTGTGATCGTTTGTTCGTTTAGCTTAACGAGCCAAGCTCGAACATGATTGCAGGCTCGTTTGCTTAACGAACGAACACGAGATTGGTTCGCAAACGTTCGTGAACGTGCTTATATAAATACATCAATTTACACCGTAACTCCAACTCAAACGATGATATGTCATTCATTTATCTGATTGAGATTATAAATTGATTTTATATAATATTTACATATTTTTATAATGATTATTGTAGCGTGATATATGTAATATTAATATATAACTTGTTATTTTTGTATTTGCACTTTATGTTTTATATCCTAACGAACCGAACTCGAGCCGAACTCGCGTCATACTCGAGTTGGAAGACAACAATATGTTTAACGAGCCGAGCTCGAACACGATCTCGAACATTTCAACTTTGAAACGAGCCGAGTTCGAACAAATTTTTTGTTCGTTTAACGAACTAACGAGCTCGAGCTCAAACCACCAATACTCGGTTCGCCTCTGCTCGTTAACAACTCTATCTAAAATCCACTGAGTACATCAACCATATATACTAATACACTAGGCATGTAACAAAGATTGTCTAACCCAAAACATTTGACTTATTTATACTTCATCCCTTGAACATAATGTTACCATCATCAGCCTTCACACGATTCTCGATCATCAATACCTTTAATACTTCATCATCCTCATCGTCATATGTAAATATTCTTATTCCAAATAATATGAGTGAGTTAGCTAGTTAGGCCCAGTACAGAGTAAGAAGTGTTAATTAACACAGTGACATATATATTAATTAAATTGGATGGATATATATATATATATATATATATATATATATATATATATATATATATATATATATATATATAGTATGTGATTTCAAATAGGTATGAAGTGTTAATAAATGTTAATTATATGCTTCTAATTATTTTAAAATGTTTTAAGGTCATTAACACTTCTAAATATGAGATTTCAAATAGGTATGAAGTGTTAATAAATGTTAATTATATGCTTCTAATTATTTTAAAATGTTTTAAGGTCATTAACACTTCTAAATATGAGCAAATATATATATATATATATATATATATATATATATATATATATATATATATATATATATATATATATATATATATATATATATATATATATATAAAACTTTTTTGAATGGTATATGTACATATTTTTTTAGGGGAATATATACATATTATTTGAAATGCATAAATCAAGAAGATGTTTTTCTCAACATTCAGTTCACCGTTCACTTACCGTTACTTTCTGATGTGACAAATCCGGCCAAGCCCCGCCAATTCCGGAAAGATCCTGTGGATCCAAACCTGGCCCATGCATAAGGCCTGCAACGGATATGGTCCTCGGCCTGGCCAATCAGACCCTCTGTAATCCGGGTCAAGCTAAGAATAATCCAGCCCGCCTCATGCTATCGTGATTCTCGTCATTGGCCAATGCAACGAGCAAGAAGTAGCAAATAGCTAACTCGGTACAAAACGCTGGGGCCCGACCTGCTCGCCCCTCAGCTCGCAATCATTCAGCTCGAACAAAGCCCGCTCAGTTGGGCAACGGAGTTCATTAAACGACGCTTACAAGCGAAGAGCCCGCCAGAAATAGCTTGCCAACCTGTCAGCTCTCCAGATCAAGCTCGGTAGCCCGCAGCTTGACAGCCAGCGGCTCGCCAGATCGTCAACTCTCCGGCGTTCAGCTTTCCAGCTCTCATATCTCCAGCTCGCAACCTGCAGCTCGTAGTACATCCTGTCAACATCTTGGCAACAGCTTGACAACAACCAACTCATGGCCCCTATAAATAGCAGCATCACACCATTGACAAGATGAAGCTCCTTTATTTTCTTATGAACTACGTAACTTGAGCATGATCCCTTACAAGCTGAGGGTACGTAGGCAGCTATTTATGGCCCAGCTCATAATCATAAACACAACATTTTTCTACATCTTGTTTTTAAAGATCTTCAGTATTACCGGATAAAACACCCACCTTAATCCAGACATCCACAAACACATCCGCTAAATCTTGTTGGTGATCTTTTTCGACACCATCACTTTCAAACTTTCGTACTTGTTTGAATTACTTACACACATATTGGGTTGTCATACATTGGCCTAAGTGATCATACTACATGTGTACCACCACATTAGAATAGATGTTTTGAAAGTTGATTCTAGAGTCAAAAACCGACTTTCCGTATGTGCATTATGATAATTGATGTAATGTCCCATTTAGCGCAACCAGGCCCGGGGTCAGGGGCATTATAGAATGGTATCAGAGCCGACAATCAGACGGAACTATTGTTGAAATAGTGTCCTAAACCCAATCGGGTTGGACCGGATCCGACCGGGTCGGATCATTTCTACTATTTATTTATGTTTATACATATATAAAATGGCTTTTTTGTTGTCATATATTTATTCTTTTAAAGAACCAATTGTGAATCGTTATATGATAACGTCTTTAGTGTTAAACTGTGATAGAGAAACAATGATAGGTGATTATGGTTGATGAGATCTCTAATCACTTTAATAAGTTTGATACTTAATTGTCTCTAGGCTGATGTAATATTAAACAGGGCATTGATAGTACGAATAGACTAGCACGTATTAGATGTCTTCTATCTTTAAGGGCAAAGATAGATCTCGTCTATCGAAGTGTAGAGACACTTGGACTGTACGTGGACGTGTATTAGAGAATGCGTACGTTAGACTGATCCACTTACACGGATAAGTGTCACACTATGTGACAGTTGTGTAATTATCCTTTGGACCGGAGTCTACATGGCATCACGGTGTGGATTGTCGTGCTTCAACACTATTGAGGTTTCCCCTAGCCACGGGGCGATCATGCGGTAGTGATTGGGTGTGATACTGAAGTATGCGGAGTATACATGTTTGGTCGTCTGGGAATCGCGTACCCTATTAGTAGGGGTGAATATCCGAAAGGGCCTTCTTATAAGGAATGTCTTACTCTCGTGAATCTTTGCAAAGTGGAAGTAAATGAGTTACTTCGAGAGAGCATGATATCCAGATTATAAGATACGGTCGTTGATGTTTTGACACTCGACTAACGGCCGTATGGATATTATTACAGCGATAGGATTGTAAGTTACACGGTAACTGTTTCACATGAAAGGTAGTAGTCATTGCATCTGACTCTTCCTATGATTGGGGGTCACGGTGTGTTGCTAGACGCTATCCCGTGATCGTTAGGTATTAAGGGCATTTTCGTAATTTACACTTTGTGCCTACGGCCAACATATTCGGAAGCCTATCAGGTCACACACATATGAACATCTAGCCGGATTAAAATGTGGTTATAGATGATAACCAAATAAGAAATGTTTATCTCCCGACTATAAATGTTATAGTAGTAAATTAATATGGTGGTATTTATTTATTATGAATAAATTAAATACAAGATATTAATTATGTTGATTAATTAAATACACATATGATGTGTACATATGTCGAAATTAATTGTGCATATTTGATGACGGTCAAATTATACCCGTAAAAGTCATCAACGTAGACCTTAAATCGGGACTAATAATATGTATTTTATATTAAATCACATGTTTATATTTATTATTTAATGTTTTGTGATTTATAAAATATAATTTGGTATTTATCCATTTTATAAGATATAATTTGGTGATTATCCGTTTTTATTATATAAATCGGTATTTATCCGTTTTTATTATATTTATCCGTTTTATTTAAATATGATTTATTTTGGGATAAATATCTATTTTACAGATTTGGATAACTATGGAGGATAAATACAAATGGAAGAATTAAATCTCAAGATAAATCAAAGGAAATTCAAGATAAATATCGGATTAGCACGAAAAGATCGGATAAGCATGGCAAACCAACCAAGATGGCGCCACTTTAAGGATATGCATGAAGAGGGGGCGCACTTCATCTTTTGGAGATCGGCCGGGAGTTATCTCTTATTTGTTGTGACATTTTGAAGTATATCTCTTAATTAGCTTGAACCCCTATAAATAAAGGCATGTATTACACGCCATAAACACACTTCTTTACACAATACATTTTTTACACTTCTCAGTTTATAATAAAATCTTCAGTTTTTCTTAGAGCAGTTTTTATGCAAGATCTGCAATAATGTAAGTTCTTGTATTTATTTGTTCTTAGTTCTTTGTAATTAAGTCCCCAATTATTGTTTATCGTTTGAGGTTGTTCGTTCTTCACCGAACGATGTAGATCAAAGGATATGATATGAGGCAGTGGGGATACCTTGTCTATAAGGATCCAAACGCCCAGATCTGTTATCCGGTGACCTATAGATGATTTTGGTATGATCGGCAACCGTGTTTTTAGTAGATCTATATAATTGCTTTATGAATTTCTATTTTATCCGTTACGTATATAGAAACGCTAAGATTTAGGTTTTCGCCACGTCAATCTAGCCACGCTCTTTATGGTGTGATTGTCCACCTAGAATTTCTTGTCTTAGTAGGTATGGCTACGGCTCGTTGCTCGTCTGCTTTAATTAGCGTATGGTTAGGAAATACCAATATAGGACTCCTAGGTCGGCTCATGAATTGATCTTCCGGGACTTTCAAATGAGATCTGATCATCTTACTCAGATTAGGGAATTGAGCTCACCTAGTTATACGTGACATCGTAGATTAACATGATACCTAAAAAGTTAGTGTTAATGGGACGGAGACGATGCGATCGTCTAGAAGTGCGCTTTGAACAAAGGAATGTTGCCTAGGTGAGAATACGGTTAATATCGGCATCCCTAGTTTTGTAAGCGTGCAAGTCATATGAGATGGAGGCCGGCGCGAAGTCACGTGATGTAGCATAGTGATCTCGATGGCCTACCCGGAGCTAGATCTAGTTTGGGGATGACTCCGTAGCCAATATAAAAGAAATACGAATCGGATTAATAGTTGTCGAGTCTAGCTTAATTATATAGAATCTCTGATCCGCATTTATAACATGATAATTGGGGGAGGTTAATTACGTTGTTTATGTGTTGTGTCGAGTCGTGTCCTTTACTTTTTCTTGTACTTCGTTGGTCGTAGACCGCTTTGTGTCCTTGACATGAATGATTAATTGTTTGTATATAAATGACCCACAATTGGTTCCCTGTGGGATCGACCTTGATTCGCTATAGCTATACTACGATGGACCTAGTCCTCTTGCTAGTATTGGTTTATGGTGGTCAAGTATTTTAATTACTACTTGATCTACGTGCATCAAGTTTTTGGCGCCGTTGCCGGGGAACCAACGGTCAATTTTATATAAATAATTTTTATTCATGTTAAGTTTTCTGCTTTAGGTCTGCTTTTACGTTTTGAGTCCTCTCGTTGTCTCGCTCGTAAAAATTCCAAAATCTTGAACAATGGTTTCGCTCCAAAGAAGATCGCTTTCTCTCACGCCAAAAAGCCTGGTTCTGCTTTACGGAATTTCGCGTGTCTCATTTTATCTCCGTATGTTTAATCCGTAGGTCTGATAGCAACATGGGAAACCATGTTAAAATCAGTCTACGGTTCGTTTTGTTTTTCTTCTGTTTGCAGAAACCAGGGAAGCAATAATCCGAGTCAGTAATTTTCGTGGGCGCTGAGAAATAACCCAACAACATGTGGAGCTACGAATCTACGATGGGAAAGCAATGGAAAAACACCTTTAAAACACCAAGATGGCTCCGAGAAAATAAATATTAAGGTTCGAATTATTCGTGGTACAATGTTGAAGGCAAGGTACTACCTTTTTGCTTATATTTTACTATCTTTTGATCTTTTGGACATAAGCTAGTCTTTACATGAACTCGAATGAGAATCTTAGCCCGGAGTTGGTTTGTAAGATTTATTTTATTAGTGTGAAAGGTTACGCCCCAAATCATCTCATCTAGAGGGTATAAGGAAACATGTAGTAGTTGAAGGAAGCAAAGAATAAAGAGTTCCTCGTAGTTCTATCAAAATCTCATTGTCCTATGCATGAGATTGCTTCAGTAGCCACAGGAGCAATAATTTGTGTAGTTAAGCATTCGCAATCTAAAGAAGACGTTGAGTTTTGAGAGAGCATAATGAAGCAGCATTATAGATGATGTTATTAAAATAAGTCCCTAGGACTAAATCTTCTTAGAATTCACTAATTCCTAAAACGTGAGCCGAGGTAAGAGCTTTGTATAAATGGTATGGATAAATATCGCTTTCTAGGTCTCACAACCAAGGAAGAATATTAATCCGCAAAAGCGTCGAGCCCACCTCATATAGTGCTCAAGGGGTCAACATCTAGCGATCCAAGAAGGATAACTGACAAGAATACTTTTTGGAAAGTCAAGCTGAGGACTTTAAACTCAGAACTACTTCTTTAAAACCCTTAGGATTTCTTTTTAGGATTTTAGTATGAGTCCAATAAGAGTAACGTGACATATGTTGAGGTTTTTTTATTTTGCCGTGTTCCGATGGCCATTGGGCTAAGGATGTGCAAAACGTTTTTACTCAATATAGGCCACGTGAAGTAGAGTTCCGTAGGAGAGTCGAGAAATTGCTAAAGAAAAGGAAATTTAGCAATCAACCTTAAGATGGAAGCATTAAGAGAGCTTGAGAATCACTGAAAATGTAACAGAGAGAGATTGGTGCGAACAAGAACAATTTTTGTCAACTTCCAAAACTTTTGAAAATGGCGATACGAGTGAAAATCCAAAGTTGTGTGCAATTCGTTCTGCAACTACCCTTATCCTTTCCTTTGTACCTTTTCACCCTTCAACCTTTCTATTCTCTCACCAATCTGCCTCACAGTTCACATTTCTAACCATTCTTCCATTCCCTCTCTTTCTTTCCATCTATTTCACTCTCCCACCCTAACCCAAACTAATACCCAACCAACACACAATTTCTTACCCACCCTTTATCTTTTCTTACCATCTTTATGTATATCTTTTTCTACACCCATCATACTCTAAACCTCCATTTTGTTGACAAAATACCATTGTGTTGCGGAATTTGAATATTGCTAAGTTTTAATGATTATCTTTTATCATTTTGGTTTTCATGATCCTAGCTGGGGTAAGTGTAGCTCTGACCCTAGCTCGATTTTAAAAGTTTTTGGTTCGATCAAAATACAACTTATCTTTCAACCGGAAGTTTTACATTTCACACTTTTACGCCTATTCCGGTCAAAATGATGAGTTCTGTTCTAAAATATCACACCGATCCGACCTTGTTGATGACGGTTATGACTTTTACGTGATACATTGGGTTATTAGTAATTTCTAGGAGAAGCTACATCTCCCTAGGTTGTTGATACCCAATGAAAACGTGAAGCGTCTGCGCTAAGTATTTATTCTTTAGCCAATAGGTCACATTGAATCTGTTATACCTGACCAAGTTTCTCTTTTACGCTGGATTAAATATCTTATCAATCCAGTAAACCTCGTGTTCTCCCATGAGGTAATGCTTTTTGATCTTTGTCTTCTCCACCCGGTTTTAAGCACATTTAAGCGGTGGAGATTATAGATGAAGATTAACATCTTTAGTTGATTGTTTATCTTTCTTTCTATTTAGTATTTTTCTTTTTGCGTCTGAACGAGTAGTTTTAACTCTTTGGTTTTCCTTGTCATTGGTTGTATGGAATAAAGTGGCTTAATTTGTTTTTGGATATTTTATATCTAATTACTGCCACATTATTTTGTATCTTCCATTGACATGTTATTAACGGTATCGTGGAGTTTCTATTTGGTTTGCTTAAACAGGTTTTCACTTGCAACTCCACGACGTGCTTGAATAACTCCGATGTTCTGTATCTACTTGAGAGCCGTTTCCAGAGCTAAGTCTTTTTCTTAAATTCTCATTTTTATTTGTCATTGGGGACAATGCCAAGTTTAAGTGGGGGGTGGGAGACTTAGCCATGATGCTATAATTGAACAATTGAATGAAACGGTGAAAAAATGAAAAAAATTGAATAAATGCCAAATTAATTATATCTTGTACCTTTAGAATTGTGAGTTCCTAGCTAAGAATTGATAGGAAAGGAACCAAGTTGCATAATTACGTGATCATATTATACTTATGTGAATGTAAATTTAAGGATATTCATGCCAACTATTGCAAGTAGTTATTTATTATTCGATTACTCAATATGTGAATCGATAGAATACCACACAAATTATAATAACTAAGAAGAATTATGTGTACATTATGTAGATGATTGGTTATGCAGACTAGTGTCGAAATTTATCTCACGATGTATTCCTATCTTCCTCACCATCAAAGCGAGTAATAAGCTTGAGAATTATCTGTGTTTTGACAATAAGATAAACACTGGGCTTGTAGTAACATTACCAAAGTAGCCCGCTTGTGGTAATATTCAATGCTATGCATGATCTAAGATAGGGGATACTCTAAAAAGTTTTCTTCCTTGAGATTGATAGTATTTGAAAAATATGAAGATATGAGAAGAATATTCAACTCTTTAAGAGGCTTTGAGTAGTACTCGGTCTCCAAGTCCAAAACCCTATAGATACGCTCTTGCTTATTGTTCTAGTGCTTTAACCATTGCGAGGCTTAAGAAGTGGGAATGCTTGATGTTGGTAGGTTGAGATTACGGTTAGCATAAACTCTAATCTTGCTTCGATTATATAAAATTGAATGCACATGCACACATCACTTCGGTTCATGTAGAGAGTAGTGAATAATGGATATCTTATGAGCATGGTTTGGTATGAGTTGACTCGAGTTTCTTATGTAAGCATGATTTGACCATGGAAAATGTTGTCTTGGGAATGACTTATTGATGCTTTGTTCGGACGATCAAAGTCTAAGTGGGGGTAGTTGATGACGGTCAAATTATACCCGTAAAAGTCATCAACGTAGACCTTAAATCGGGACTAATAATATGTATTTTATATTAAATCACATGTTTATATTTATTATTTAATGTTTTGTGATTTATAAAATATAATTTGGTATTTATCCATTTTATAAGATATAATTTGGTGATTATCCGCTTTTATTATATAAATCGGTATTTATCCGCTTTTATTATATTTATCCGTTTTATTTAAATATGATTTATTTTGGGATAAATATCTATTTTACAGATTTGGATAACTATGGAGGATAAATACAAATGGAAGAATTAAATCTCAAGATAAATCAAAGGAAATTCAAGATAAATATCGGATTAGCACGAAAAGATCGGATAAGCATGGCAAACCAACCAAGATGGCGCCACTTTAAGGATATGCATGAAGAGGGGGCGCACTTCATCTTTTGGAGATCGGCTGGGAGTTATCTCTTATTTGTTGTGACATTTTGAAGTATATCTCTTAATTAGCTTGAACCCCTATAAATAAAGGCATGTATTACACGCCATAAACACACTTCTTTACACAATACATTTTTTACACTTCTCAGTTTATAATAAAATCTTCAGTTTTTCTTAGAGCGGTTTTATGCAAGATCTGCAATAATGTAAGTTCTTGTATTTATTTGTTCTTAGTTCTTTGTAATTAAGTCCCCAATTATTGTTTATCGTTTGAGGTTGTTCGTTCTTCACCGAACGATGTAGATCAAAGGATATGATATGAAGCGCGATGGGGATACTTTGTCTATAAGGATCCAAACGCCCAGATCTCATTATCCGGTGACCTATAGATGATTTTGGTATGATCGGCAACCGTGTTTTTAGTAGATCTATATAATTGCTTTATGAATTTCTATTTTATCCGTTACGTATATATAAAACTAAGATTTAGGTTTTCGCCACGTCAATCTAGCCACGTCTTTATGGTGTGATTGTCCACCTAGAATTTCTTGTCTTAGTAGGTATGGCTACGGCTCGTTGCTCGTCTGTTTTAATTAGCGTATGGTTAGGAAATACCAATATAGACTCCTAGGTCGGCTCATGAATTGATCTTCCGGGACTTTCAACGAGATCTAGATCTGTTACTCAGATTAGGAATTGAGCTCACCTAGTTATACGTGACATCGTAGATTAACATGATACCTAAAAAGTTAGTGTTAATGGGACGGAGACTGATGCGATCGTCTAGGAAGTACGCCTGAACAAAGGAATGTTGCCTAGGTGAGGAATACGGTTAATATCGGCATCCCTAGTTTTGTAAGCGTGCAAGTCATATGAGATGGAGGCCGAAAAAGCGAAAGTCACGTGATGTAGCATAGTGATCTCTGATGGCTCACCGGAGCTAGATCTAGTTTGGGGATGACTCCGTAGCCAATATAAAAGAAATACGAATCGGATTAATAGTTGTCGAGTCTAGCTTAATTATATAGAATCTCTAGATCCGGCATTTATAACATGATAATTGGGGAGGTTAATTACGTTGTTTATGTGTTGTGTCGAGTCGTGTCCTTTACTTTTTCTTGTACTTCGTTGGTCGTAGACCGCTTTGTGTCCTTGACATGAATGATTAATTGTTTGTATATAAATGACCCACAATTGGTTCCCTCGTGGGATCGACTCAGATTCGCTTATAGTTTATCTTACGATGGACTCTAGTCATCTTGCTAGTATTGGTTTATGGTGGTCAAGTATTTTAATTACTACTTGATCTACGTGCATCAATATTGTTACACATGTATTTTGCAAATTAATTAATCATGGTATTATATTATCTAGTATTAATATAAGATATTAATATATATATATATATATATATATATATATATATATATATATATATATATATATATATATATATATATATGTATATTTGTGCTTCCAAGTGTAGTGCACATTGGATATGCATGTGCATGATTGTTTCCAATATATATATGTATAGATTTATATTTGTAATATATATGTGATATATACACATGTGTAAATTGATTTATGGTAATAAGATAAATATAGTCAATATAAGATATTGACAATATATTGGAAATATTTAATATAAGATTGAATATTAATAAGATAAATCAATCAATTATATTTTCCTTATTTTACTAGTAAAATGTGTTCTTCCTCTCCACTCCTATGGGGCGCCACTTTTACCTATAAATAGGAAGTAGGTGTCAAGCTCTTTTGTACATCATAATTTCAAGAGCTTATAGTTCTTGAGAAAAATAGAGAGCTTCCTTTGAGAGTTTTATGAGGGAGGAAAAGTCGGTCTAGCAGCCGAGTTTTTCTAGTAGCAATCCAATGGTGGATTCTGGCGGGTTGTTCGTGTGGACTAGCGGTAGAGGTCGAACGCTTGGGCGGCTCCGTGCATTGCTACTCTCCTTAGACGGTTAATGCGTCGATTTTTTAGATCAACCAAGGTAACCATCGTCTACTACTTATTTGTTTATTGCTTAAACGAAGTCGATCTTGGGTCGATAGGAAATAAATTTTTGAATTCCGCTGCGTTCCCGCGTTGATTTCCTAACAACTATGTGCTGCACCGTATAAGAAAACGGTGTAAAGATGACCTCTAGTTACCTATAGTAGGGACGATCCGGAAACAGTCTTGGCCGTCCTAACAAGGACGCTAGTCCCTAATAAGGGGGGATAATGTAGTGTCCCACATAGAAAAAATAGTAGAATGCTCACCCCATATAAGTATGAGATATAAATGTCTTGTCAACCCGAGTTAGCCATTTTAGACAAAGCGAGGACGGCGGTCTAAGCAGTTGACCGGACCATTTATGACTCATTTATGATATCTCACATTGGAAGTGGGGGAATCACATCACCATCATATAAGTGTGAGACATAAATGTTTTGTCAACTCGGGTTAGCCTTTTTAGACCAAACGAGGACGATGGTTTAAGCAGTTGACCGGATAATTTATGACTCATTTAGCGCTATTAGACCCGGGGTCTGTGGGCGTTACAATCGACTTTTGGAAAGTCGGTTCTTTTGCTTCATAATCGACTTAATTAATATCAAAAAGTTGATTATGTGTGCATGGTGTGTACCGACCTACCGTACGTAGGTATGATGTATCTGTAGAATCGTTGTGATGTAAATAAAATCGGTGCACAACTTTGTTTTCCGTTAGCATCAAATTGGTACTGCTGCAAAATCTTCCGTTATTTTAAAGACCGATGCATAATAGGAGGTCAGGAGATGTTGCAAAGGCACTACTACAAACAAGCATGCATATGGAAAGTGGAAACACTGTATATGAAAGAATAAAAGAAGGACAAATTGTCTAACTTTTAGGACACTTACCGTCAAGAATGAAGTGTTGAATTTTAGTATCCCCTATTCTTTAGGGTAGGGATCAAAGTCCAAACAAACCCTGTTCATGTGGTTAATAAACTTTTCTTACATGGAAACTCATTGTGCTATTTTATACCTCTATGCTATAATAGTAACAAATTTTAGCCTTCTAGATTAAGAAAACTCATATAATGATTTACTTTTTAGCAATTTAAGACATAAATAACCTTTTATGTTTACACTGCATTTAATACAGTTAGATGAGTTAATAGGAGTTTGATAGGAAAATTTGCATTAAATAGTGCTTTAGTTTATGATAATGTCTTATATTATAAGACAAAACTGAAAAACTAAAATAAAACTTCTCAGAACCACAAACATGCTCTCTCATTTGCATGGTGGGTCGGAGGATATATATGTGCATCTATTAAAAATAGTTAGGGAAAAAAATAGGATTTAGGACGGAGGGAAAAAAATGATAAATGACAAATTCACCGTTCATTACCTCAAATTCACTATTTGATACAAACAGATTATAGTGTAATTGACATCAAATCCGTTGTTCCATTGTTTTGCTTCTTTTTTTTTACGAAAATTACATCGGAGAAATATCAAATGTGATATCCAAAAAAAAAAAAATTGATGCTAAATTATGAAGACTTCATTAGGGCTATATATCATTAGGACTTGTATTACTTAATGAATTATATCTTCGTATGATGGATTTATCTTTTTTTTATAATATCTACATAATATACTTTGTATATCCTCAGACTTTATATATATAGTAATGCAAAAGCACAAATAAATAAGAACAGTTTATGTTGGTTTAAGAATGAAGACTAGTGAACAACATAGAAACACAGGACTGGGCAAGCCAAAGGTGGTAACTTTGATGTTGTCATAAGGGCATGCATAGTAATTACAGTAATAAACATAGATGCCTTTTTTCTGTTCAAATTAATTATTATTTTTTTTTTTTTGGAACAAGAGTATAATAACAGGGGGCACAAGCATGCTGCAGCTATAAAGCTACTAGTAAAAATTCACTTTTGCTTTGTTACACGTGAAGTGATTTGATGCCAGTCGCATGGGAAACCATATCTTAATAAATAAACCCCATCCCCATGCCCTCATTCTTTCATTTCCCATAAAGAAAGCATATTACAGACACAATAATAAGTGACATATGGAAAATGCTATGTCCACTACACAAAAGTGTAGTGGATGATGTTGTTGATGATCCTGTCCACAGATTGGAGAGAGAAATATTTTTTTTTGTGGGTCCTGATTAAATGTGTGGTGTGGATGATGTTGTGGATAATGTTGTGGAAGTAGTTGTAGTTGATGTAGCACCACCGGTGACATATTGCATATTTTTACTGTTGATTATGATGTACTACATCGGACCCATTGATCGCGATGTACTACATCCGTCACAAAATATAAATAATTCTAAGAGTTTTCATATAGATTAAGAAAGTAATTAAATGTCATAAATTTAAAGGTTAAATTTAAAATACCGTTAACTATCATTAATACAATAGTTGTTAATTAAGTAATGAAAAATGTTTCATTGACAATAAATTAGGGGTAAAAATGAGAAAATAACAATAAATGTTGCATTACTAATATAGAATGACTTATATTGTAAGACAAATTTTAAAAATATAGAATGACTTATATTTTGAGACGGATGTAGTATTATTTCAGTCCCAAAAAGTATGTTTGTTTAGATATTTTCACACGAATTAAGAAAGTTGTTAAATTTCATTAATTTTAATAACAAAAGTCTAGAATACCCATTGACTGTTATTAATATAACAGTTGTAAAGCAAGTAAATGTGTAATAGTTAGAAATAAAATGAGAAAAAATAAAGTAAATACTTCATTTGAAACAAAGTTATATTTTGAAACAGGGTCGGCCCTACAGTGAGGCTAGAGAGATGACGGTCTTAAGCTTCACAACTGCGGGAGAGGAGTGCCAGATACATATTTATTAAAAAAAAAAAAAAAATCGTGTAGATTCAATCCGATCCAATCTAATATAATATGTTTTTTTTTATAAAGGCCAATTTTTTTTTTACTCCAATCGATAAAAGTTCCAATAAAAAAATTTACTTGACAAAAAAAAAATATATACAAACAAGTTTTATTATTATTTTTTTTTGGAAACTATAGAAATTAAAAAGAATATATTATTTTATATCTATATTATATAAAAAAAGCACACAGAAAAATAAATAAAACAAACAAAACTCATTTCACTCCTAAGTAACCCTCCGGCCCTCCCCTCAGTCCCCTGCCTTCGTTTCCACTTTCCCCTCCCCTGCCTCTTCTCGACAGCCGCTGCTGAGCTACTCTTTTTTTTTTCTTTTTTTTTTTCCCTTTCCTTCTTAGTTCTTTCAATTTTCCATTCATAAATTCTAATCTCAAATTCTCAATCTTCAAGACTACACAAGCCCTAACTCTTAAGTTCTTAAGTGAAGGTAATTTTCTATTCTTCTTATAGTAATTTACTATTTTTCTTATAGTTTAAATGTTTAATAATGTAATCATCTTTTTAATTAGTAAGATGAATAGTCAGAATAGATGATTTAATGTCTCTTGGATATCATATTTTTTTTGTATGTAGAAAGATTGGAAGATAGCGTAGTAAGGAAGGACAAGGAAAGAGCCGAAGAGGGCTTTCATTTTATTTCAGTATAAGAGAAGCGCATATAGTTATTATATTAATCGGGTATGTTTTGTTTACTTGATGGGGTGATTCTGATGGCGCCTTGCCGGCGTACTTTTATTTCGTTTAGCCTTTGCATTTTCTCAGTGGAGTGACTTTTATATTGATGTCATATTATTTTGTGTTTGTAAACTTTTTTAAAGTTTAGGACTTGCACGAAATGGTAGGGTTGTCACTGTTAACCGGATGAAAGCATGCAACTCTTACACGAAAGGGTAAGTACATATCAGTTCGAAAATGCATGTATCTAAAAACCCAAAAATGCATATCCCTTCATGAACTGATGCATGTATTGGTTTAGGTTTCGGAGGCGTTGCCCCCGAACCCCCACGAGTTGGCGCTGCCCCATAGACCCCTGCGAAGGGGCTCTGCCCCCTCGACCCACCGCGACCTGACCGGGCAGGTTGAACCCCGTTTTGTTGCGATAACATTAATTCGTACTGCAACTCGTATGCAAACAATTATAAAATATTTACTTTATGAAAAAAATATCTAAGATTATTTTATATTATTATATATCTATATAAAAAAAGCACACAAAGAAAAATAAAAAAGTATATTTTGTGTATACGTATGAATTTGGTTTTTGTTTCTAAATATGCTAGAAAAGACTATTTTGTAGGCATATGATATAGGAAACCCGCATACGGTCTTACGGACCCGGGTTGACCCGGTCGGAGGTCACAACATAATCATCTCGCTCCAACTTCGTACACATTGATCTATCTTGTTTGCCAGGATGGATTTGCATCACAAGTTAGCGAGCCTATCGTCAACTCGAGCCAGGGCCAAGCCCTGATCGCCCGGGTAACGCCCCAACACTAACAGCCTCCTAACCGCTCAAGGCGAAGTCGGACTCACCTCCTCAAGTAGAGAATCATTGTATCCGACAAGATAAGACCGACCGTTAAGCCCGTGGAGAGGGCAACGTTACCTCAACTCCGATCGTCATGTTACCATCCAAGATCGTGTCTTATACTTAATCATATTTTATTATGTCTTATCGTCATTAGCATAATCTCGATTAGTCCGTAGCCTATAAATAGGAGCTGAATGTTACTTATAAACGATCGATCAATGAACAAAAGCAGGCCAAGCTCTGCCAATTTGTCTACTTCATCTTCATATTCATATTGTCACCGGAAACTGCATATATATCTTATCAACCACCGTAATCACCACCCATCTCACCGGAAAAATCATATATAAACAGCCAGATATCCACATGGCCCAGCCGTTATCGCTACATTGATAGTTCACGCAACAACAGCATGTTTTGAGGCAATCAATAAATTGAATTTTGTATTTACAGATGTTAAAAACGTGATAAGTATGTTAAAAAAAAAAACTTCAACTAAAAGACCCAATTCGAGGGCTTGGCCTTAAACCCAATTAATGTCAGGGGCGGCCCCGTTTTGAAACGAAGGTAATATATTGGCTGTGGTATAAACTCATTATAATCGAGTTGCAAAAATATGTTGCGAGACTTGTGGCACAATCAATATGCATGTCTTATGTCCATAACATCGCTTAGCTAGTAATTTGACATTTCTGAACACACACACACACACACACATGTTAGATGTAATATCGTCGGATCAATCATAGATTGACCCGATTACGCAGCGGAATGCATCAGATCGAGATCTAAACGAAACAAAGAACATAAATTAAAGATCTAAACCTACAAGGGGGTTTAGGAGCCTACATTTTTATGGTGCTTAACGCCAAGAACGATAGATCTCCAAGAACACGTATTTTGAGCAGCCACAGCCTTCCAACGTGTGTCTCCCAGCAACACCAAATGGATGGTGTTTCCTGCCGCCGGACCTCCTTGATATGCTACCGGAATAATCTCGAAGATTATTCCAACTCGAAACCCAAAGAACTATAGCCGAAAATTCCAAGCTATATTCTTTTGAAATAGGCGTGATATGTAATGTGTCAAAATGCTTTGGAGAACTCTCTTTATATAGGAGAGTAATCCTTGTCCTCCAAGGATTTAATAATTAATAGATAATTATTACATTAATCCTTTTTCCAAATAAAAGATAAATAAAATAGTTATCCCAAACAAATTAGGGTAAATCATATTATTATCTAATATTCCATGAATTATCATTTAACAAATAAAAGATAAATCACATATTAAATAATTATCCAAGAAAACTAATTTCTTAATAATACTTAATATCAAATGGCGCCACCTTTTTCTCAAAAAGGTTCACACGCATTTTTCTATATTTGACCAATTAGGTCAAAAGGTCAACACACTAATTTGAGTAGAAGTCACAAAAAATGTCTTTTCCGTGTATTTAATTATTTAGTCCAACTAAACAATTAATTCACATATCAATTAAATAGTTCAATCCAACTATTTAATTATAATTGAGTGTGCAACGACGAGAAACCTATATGTTATATTAGGAGCAACGTCGGGGCCATTGACCCATATTCATGAGCTACAATAAATCGAATAAAAATTATTCATCAGATGAGAATAATTATATCCAACCTATTAATTCCGGATTACACCACCATAAACCCGAAACCGAACTCTATCGAATATAGATAACTTACACTCAATTTATGAGTCGAAAGCGTCCCATGATATAATCATTTCATACGGATAAATCCTCCATGATTTGCTCACTTCGATTCGGGATATTTCCGTAAACCCTTCTCAAAACATATTATCCTTATTTACCATTAACCCCTAGTGATCAATTAATTCATATCCAATATAATATGAACTCGGCCGATCGATCGCTTTCTAGGGTCAACAAATAAGTGAAGGCGTGCATCTACTCCCGAGGAAGGAATGAATTCCATATCTGTGATAAAGCATGGACTACTCACTCATCCAGGATAGAGCCAACGAGAAGTGTTGGACTACATACTCGCGAAGTGATCCTTACTAACACATCAAACTCTATCATAGTCTAAGCGGTTATGCAGATCACCTCGTGATTGAGATTAATCCATATATGATCATCTTGTGATTCGATAAGACTTCTCGAATACGGAATTATATCGAGAACTCAAATCAAATCGGTCCAAATTTCTATATGATTATCATCATATATAAATGCCCATTAGGTACCCTATTACCGACAAATCCGGATAAAGCTGTCACACACCTAAAGTGTTAGGCGCATCATTAGCAAATTAATCTAGAGACCATTACTCAGATTAATTAATAAACGCTTCTGATTAAGTTAATTTTAAGAATATTTCACAAACTCAATCCTCGTGTGTATAGCCATACACTGAGTTATGTGATTACATAATCAATATACTTAGGGTTTTCTGTAATGTATTAATATTGGCAATAAATGCGAATAAATAAGATGAAACAAAATCTGTCATTTATTTAAATAAAGCAATTACAAATTGTCTTTCGGGCATAAAACTAACAACACACACACACACATATATATATATATAAAATTTGAAATTCCCACACGTACCAAATTTTAATTTAACTTTAAATCTTTAAGACAAACACTAGTAGGGTTTTATTCGTAAACCTCCGAAACATTCCTGGGCATCTTAATTAACTGGGCAATCCATTAAGTCAGCTTCTTAGTTATACAAGCTGTTACTTGATCAAACCAAACATGAACCAAAGGATCAAATAAAAGGAACAACGACCTTCATATATGCATAATTCGTCTGTACAAACAAGAAACGATGTCGTTTTCACTTGAATTGTGATGCCTTCTATAAAATGCCGTTGTGTTGCCTTCCGATGTGAAACCATACAACCCCATTGCGATGTCTTAATGCACCCGTACGAGCATCTGCAAGCCTTTAATTAAAATGATCATGCGATTCATTACGATAGTAATACAAGTACGATAGTAATACAAGTAAAACGACGGCGATTTAACTTGAAGAGACAAATTAAACAGATGATTTAATTACAACCCATAAAAAATGCTACAAAGACTACACATTACTATAAGATAAAATTGATTTGTCATTCAATTAAATTCTAGAAAGTACATTCACATAAAAAATCCATTTTCTTACAAGACACCGGCATTCACTCCACCAATGACATTGGAGGTAATTGATTGATTTTGTTGTATTATAAGAAAAAAAATACCCTTCATCAAGAAATAAATAATTAATTGTCAAAAAACAACATATTAATAAGTAAATTTGGGATAAATATAACAGAGAAAATTTATTGAATGTAATATTGTTTGGATAAATAAATTATATCTTAGTGAGGAGGGTATGCAGCAATAAAATCAATTACTAAAATCTTCTTAAGGGTCTTTAGGATATAAACTATAATAATTCATTTATGTGAAATTTATATTTTTGAAATAATTTTAGTCAAAGAGTCTTTTGACCGTTACCGAACATTAAACGCAATTCAAATCTGATTCAAATTGAGTCAAAATAATTATAATTTTTTGACTCGAATTGAGTCAGAAAAATCAGTTACAGAAAACTTTTTTCACTAAAATTTAATCAGACTCGAATTGAGTCAGAAAAATCAGTTACAGAAAAGGTTTCTCACCAAAAGTTAACCAGTCAAACCAATACAGTTTAGGTGGACCTTGAACCAAACAAATAACTCGGTTTAGAATTGTTTGTAGTTTTATTTGATTAGTTTGGGTTTCGGTTTGATTTGGGATACCAAATTTTTTTTCTCTCCCCTAATTTTAGTGTAAATACATCTCCATAGACAACATACCTCTAAATCATATGAAATATTTTAATGTCAATTTATAAACAATGTCTACATTAATTCAACCTTGATTTTACACAAGAATGGAATTATAGAGGCTTAAAAACCCTAGAAATATATACCTGGGTTAACAATTCGGACAATGAATCAACATTGAGATGTGATGTGGGGTCCACATCATCTTCTTTGCAAAATTGACTGAAAATAAATCCCAAAATCACCTGCAAACATATATACGAATGTTCGACTATGCTTGGCTCCTCATACGCCATTCATAGATGCCATCGAGATTCGGTGGGCTCTGCAAATGGCATACAGGGAGCCAGGCATATGTCTAATCTATAAGCATATATGTATATCTATACACACAATAAAAGAAAAAAAACAGAAAAAACAAAATTAACGATGTATTTCTGCATGGGATTTATGGTGATTTCACAAAAAGCCCAGAACTTTTTCTTCTATGATAATGATGAAAGCTTTGAAGAACAAGCACAAAACAGCATAAAATCAACTTTTTTTTCCATATGGACAGAATCAAGCTTTGAAGAAAAAAGAAAAAAGAGAAGGGTTGAAATTAAAAGAGATGAAATGATTTTTCAACAAGAGAAAAAGATATATAGAATCAATATGGGACCTCAATCAACGGGAAAGAAATATAATTATAATCTTAATTCTCATAAATAAATAAAAAAGCACTTTATTCTCCATCAATTGGTATAGAAATAAATGGGGGACACGCTTTTGAATTGGCAAAAATCAAGTATAACCTTGTGAAACCAGAGGCTAAATTAAAGGGGATGGAAGAATTTTCTCTCCAATTCTTTTTTTTTTTTAAAATTTATTTATGGGGTTTTGTCTTGTGAGGGAAAGGTGGAGAATGTGGGGTTGGTGTTTTTTCATTCAAGACCACTCCACTAAATATATATATATATAGGCACACACTAAGTTAGACAATGTATCTGTAAATGGTCATTGGACTTTTTCAATATTTTATTACACGCCTATATTCCCACTCCTAACTAATATTATTATATATATGAGATATATAAGTTTTAAGTTAGATGCATTAGTATATATGTACACTCTTTCAATAATTTTGGTAACATGTTTTTAAAAAAAATTAAGTTTAGTAACTAATTTAAGTTCTTTTGCTGTTAAAAAAAAGTTCATAAACATATTAGAACATTTGCGGTATACATGGCAATTTTTTTAATCTGTATTCTATACACGAGTAAATCAGATATTATATTTTTGTTTACTTTTATAATTAATATGGAATACATAATGTTGTAGAAATTGTAATAATAATCAACATTCTGTCTAAATTTTGATATGAATAAATAAGTACGCTTATTTGATGGATATAATTGGAAAAATAATATATGTGTTTTAAGACATTTTGTTGTGTGAAAATATATTCACTTATAATTCAGATTACACTAAATAAGAGATAACATCTTTTCACACATAACATTTACACTATTCTGTACAATATGAGTCAGAATGTGGTTGACTATTCTGACTTGATTTGAGTCACAACTTGAGTGTTTTCTACAGCTAATATTTGTTAGAAAACAGATTTAATGTGAGTCTGGATGTGATTGAGTATACGGACTTGATTTGAGTCGGATCTTGAGTGTTTTTACAGCTAATATCTGTCTAGAAAAATTTGGACACAAACATCATGTCCAAATTTGGGTCAGAATAATTAAACATAAAAAAAATTGAAGGGTAAAATGGATATATATATATATATATATATAATTAAACATAATTAAACATAAAAAAATTTGAAGGGTAAAATGGATATATATATATATATATATATGTATTTGTGCTAAGACATTTGTCGTGTGAAAACACATTCAAAATAAGAGTTCTATAAAATAACGAAATGTAGTGTTTGAATGTAATCTTTTCAAAAAAAAAGATTATGTAAAATGAAGAATTTATTAGAAGTATCCGATGCAAATGTATCTGGAGCACTTGTATTAGATACTTTTAACAAATATTTTACTATACACAAGAAAACAAATATTTAATTTTACAGATTAAACACCATATTTTGTTTGCAAAGTTTTTATTTAAGGTGAACATGATTAGAATTTCTATAACGATCTCTAAAACATAAAAAACTAGTGCATGAATTTATAATTCATACCATAAAAATTGAATTTATAGAAAATTCAATATAGGAGATGTGATGTAGTTGTGTTTTTATAGATCTAAAAGCTATTAATTTCTAAAATAGACATTCATAAGCATTTGCGGTATTTATCGCAAATGTCATACGGTTTATAATAGTATAAGTTATTAAACTTAATTATGGAAAGAGCAATTAGTATATATATGGAGTAAATATATTATTAATTAAGTGCATGATTCTCCTAAGAATTGTTTAGTAAGTAGGAAATTTCCTAATTAACTTTGAAAAATAACTTTTTGGAGTTTGAAATCAACTTTTGTAGGGTTGTAAAGCAAAGGTTGCTTTTATCATCTGAGCCTCCTTTGTCTTGGAGTGTTTGGAGGACATGGATTCCTCATCTCCCTATATAACAACTACTATTATTCTTTTTAGATAAAGAAAAAAAAAAAAAAAAGTCGAAAAAAAAGAAGGAGAAAGAGGTGGCATTACCCCTTCATTAATCTCTTTTTTCTCACTTTTTCATTACCTTCGTCATTTGTCTTCTCATTCATGTCCCCTCAAATTATTATTTCCTTTTTTTTTTTCTTTTTTTTGTTGAGTGTTTTTTCTACCATCAAAATATTAGTATTCCCTCTGTCCCTTAGTTACAAATTTACAATTCAATTGATTGAGTTATTTAAAAAAAAACTTTATTTATTTGAAGGAGTTAGGTTTTCACGACGCTATTTATGGTGTTTTTTCTACCTTTATTTTTATTTATAAGAGGTGAGCGAATAAAAAAACATTACATTATTCATAACTCAAGGTTTTTTTTTTTAATAATCATTTTGGTGTTAAAGTTAAAATATTAACTCACCTGTGTTTTAATTTTGTCAACACAATTAGTTATTTTAAAACAAATTTATAATTTTGTCAACTCAATTAGTTATTTTGAAACAGAAGAGTATTAAAATGATAACCGACGGTCAAAGAAAAACAAAATTTATAACGGCATTTATAGCGGGTATTCATTAAGACATAGTACAAATGATTCATTAATTCATCATTATTTCCTCCTTACCATATTAGTATGTTTTTATGTTTTCCTTTTTTAAATATTTCATTCATCCCCTCAAAAAAAAAAAAAAAAAAGTCATTTATGTTCACTTTATATCAATAATTTTATATGAATTTAGTTTCGAGGTACCAATTGAATATATGGACAAGAATTCACGGTGTCATTCATTGATTTTTTTTATTATTTTTTTTCTCTTCCTGACGGAGGTTGAGCATTAGTGCTGCTGTCTTGAGGTTATAGTCTATTCTACCACTAGATCGATCTGCACTTGTGCAAGTCATTCATTGAGTTTTGTTCCGCTTTCTTAAAATATCATACTCAATGTTAGAATTCATTGAGTACACCCTTTTTAAAAAAATTAACAAATTTATAAATGAAAAAAGAGAATATTTTTTCAATACAAATAATAATTAAAAAGTCTAGAAAATAACATAAAATAAAATAAAAGACCATAATGATGAAGAAATAAAGTGTCCGTCACCGCCCCAACCCTTCTCGATAATTTTTTCTGCTCTAAAAAAAACTGTTTTAAACCGAGAATACACCACTTTCACCAACCCACCCCTACCCGGAAAATTTTATAATACAACTGTTGTATGAAGGTAGTACCAAGACATACATTATAACCATTCATTTCTAACATCTCTCACATGATAAAAGTACATTATATGAAATAGAGTAAAAATGAGAGATTTTAATGTTTGCCACATAATATAACCTTCGTACAACCGTTGCACTATAAAATCTCTCTCCCACCCTTCCACTAAAATTTTCCCCACCCAACTCCTAACCAAAAGAACGATTTTCTCGTAAATCATTTCTACGTTTTTTGTAACCGTTATATTACCGATTTAAATATACATATATCTTTTACTATGGTTTTGTACTATTGATTATATATAGATTTTACACTGTTATTTTTATCGTGATTTTTTATTGTCTTACGTGTATGTATTTTATAGGTTTTTGCCAAGAATGATAGATTAATGAATAAATCAAATTGAAGGAATCTGATCATTAATCAGGACAAAACCTATTCAAACTTCCAAAAATACCCTTTTCTTAGTAATTTTTAAAAACATGCCTTGATATGCGCCGATTTGATCTTCATTCGGTTATGATTACCAAAGATCTACCCAAATCTTTTATCCAATTTAAAAATAAAAATAAAAATAAAAATTTAAAAATTTAAAAACAAAAACACAATTCGATTTACAACTATATATATATATATATATATATATATATATATATATATATATATATATATATATATATATATTCGCAATTATCGAAATTCTTCCTGTGAAATGTTCAAGAATTGTAATTCTTAAAGTATAAACTACATTTTCAACAACATCATTATGTTCTTGTTTAAGCGTATTTAAGATATAATATTTATTAGTTAAACTTAAGTAATTATCCCACCAACCTTTTAGTTGGCCTCAGTAAATCCTGCAATTATCATTTTTGCAACATTTTTATCAAGTATTACGATGATTTACATATAGTGCTATACATTAGCATTCTATGTATCATACTATAAATTTGTTTATCAGTATGTAATCAAGAGTTCCACTCATAAATATGTTTTCCTGAATAAATATTATTAATAACATATTCTTGTTCCTCATGGAAGTATCCATAGGGAAGGTCTTCAGTAATAATAATTATCTTTGAGTAAGACGATCAAGATATTTTTTAAGTCTATTTAACTCAAATTTAACTGTATCATTATGATTTCCAGTTCCAATTATATTAGACATATCTTGATCTAAAGTATTTAATTTTAGATTTTAAAATTTTTCTTCAATAAATTTTTCTATATCTCCCTTAGGTTTTAGAATAAATTTTTTTATTTCAAGGAGGAGGTTGAATATGAGATGCAGTAACAATATCATTAATTTCTGCATTTTTATCTTTTGTTGAATTATTCAGTGGAATATTTTTTATAGCAGAATAAATCTTTTCTGTTTTTTCAGAAATTACTGCTAACTGTTCACCTAGAACATTTAAATATAAATTAGTATAATTTTGATTAACTAATAATTGATTTAATTCTTTAAGTGTAAAAGTTAAAGAATCATTTTCTATTAATTTAGAAAATGCGTTGAAATTAAGTATTTTACCATTTTTCTCTATTGAAAAAGCTTGTTGTGGAGGATAAGTACCTTTCATAAATTTTCCTCCTTCTAATTTAAAATCACGTTCAATTATACATAAATAATCTTTAACATATGTTGAAATAAACCACGGAATAAAAGTTATTATTTTAGTCTCTTTTTCAAGAAATCTATAAAATTCATCCTGATAGTAATTTCTATCTTCACTTGAAATATTATTAAAAAAACCAATCTCTAAATGGTTTCCATTTTTCTAATTTAAATTCATTTTTAATTGTATTTCTTGCCAGTGAACCTGGACTAAAATCAATTTTTGGTGTAAAATCCATTTAAATATCATGATCCATTTCTGATTCAGTAAGATCTGAATCTTCTATACATTTTCCTCTAACTATATTATTTTTATCCAAAGATAAATTTTTAACATAAGCTTCTCGTAATTGAGAAGTAGAAGCCCTATTGGGTTCCAAAGGTATTTGAATATTTTCAAATGGAGAAATAAAAGATCTCATAGATGATGATCTTGATATATTTCTTGGAATATTTTCCCATTGTGAATTCTTCATGATAGAAATATTTCCATCTGAACTCTGGACTATATCAGTCACATCCTGACATATTACAGGAGTCTTAGGTACTGCATTAGCAATTTGCCAATGATCTGGTAGAGGAATTTTCTCCCATTTAATTGATCTTCGAGTCGTAATATTCGACTTACTAAAATTTGTTTCAATTAAAATTGTTTCATTCAAAGATTTATCTTTGAGTTTACACATAGGATTTAACGTGTGTAAAGGTTTATAATAAATTCTGTAACAAATACAAATTATCTCTGTATATATATATATATACATATATATATATATATATATATATATATATATATACCGAGTGAAGTAACAATATAATAAGAATGATAATTTCCAACATATAGTAAAAATTACGATTGAAGTAATAGTAACACATGAAGTATGAATGCAATAAGAATGATGATTTCCAACATATGTAAAAATTACGAGTGAAATAAAAGTAACACGTGAAGTAACAAAGCAATAAGAATGATTATTTTCAACATACAATAACAATTACGAGTTACTATTTCTTTATACATTGGTTGTAACTACTTTTTTTTATATGTTACTACATTTTTTCTTGTGTTACTACATGTTTAATGTGTAACTATATTTTTTAATTATAACTATATTTTATTGATTGTTATTATTTCTTTATATGTTACTACATTTTTATTTTTATTGTAACAATATTTTATTAGACTCTTGCCTGCCTGCCTTTTTTTTTTTCCCCCTATTTAACATTGTTGATTTGAATTTCTAAGAAAAAAAACATTGTGGATTTAGTTTTTAGTCAAAAATATATTTATGAGTGGAACATATATCATTGCCGTAATTTCCTAGATATACCACTTTTTCAAAATATGTAATAAATCCTGCTGAAGATTCTCGTATTTTATTGGGTGAACGTTTTTACTACAAATTGCACAAAATAAAAGAAAAAAACTCAAGGGTATTTCAGTCCATCTATTATCATTTTGTCCTTTTTAATCAACCAAAATAAAGAATGTCCTTTGATCCCCATTTATGAGATTTGACGTCCTTCTAGCCTCTTCTCCCTGTATTTTATACTATTATATTTACCATGACATTTAATTTGTAGAGTCATTCGGTAATATATGGATTTCGCAGTATCAATTTTTTGTGGTAGTTTTTTTTTATTACTATCATTTTTACTTTTTAGGTTTATTATTTACTTTATAAACTATTGTACGGATATGAATTTTGGAAAATTAGGGATTAGGACATTTTTCATATTTTTTTTAATTAGCAGTCCAAGTTAACATTTTTTATAGGCTGAAGGACATAAATTTAATAACATGACTGAATTGCCCTTACTTAACCCATTCTAATTACATTGACATATTTTTACTGCTTATCCTTTATCGGTTTGAAGAAACTCGCTGACGATAGAAAAATCAGAAATTGCTTGGACAAAGTTCGATCGTGAATCTACAATTGATTCTTTTCCAAATTCGCATCAATCATCTAATTCAAATGATTCTTTGTCAACAGATCACTGATTCATCAGGTGTATTTGTCAATTTTTTTGATCATTGATTGCTGAAATCGTGGAAGGCGGCATCTTTCAACCTCGACAGCGAAATTGAAGCGGTTATGAAGCATCTTTTGCAACAACATCAGTGGAAGAACATCAAATTGGTTCGCATCAGGTATGAAATCACTCTCATCCGTCAATTTTCGCAGCTTTATTGTTTGGGTATTGGAAAAATGAATTTCGAGTTACTGAGGAGTATGGATTAAAATATGCATATTTGTTGGACTTATCTTTAAGTTTTAGTGATGAGTGCAAGAATAGCTGTTATAGAGCAAAGACAAAAAGATGTCTAGATCAAATGTATAGGTTTATTAGAGTTTGATATTGTATAGGTTTGATCAAACAAGCCTTGTAAAAAGGTCACCGACTTACATCGTGAGAATAGTCTAGATCAAGAGGTAGGTTGAGTCATTGAGACTTGTCAAGAACCTCTTGAAGACCAAGGTGAGGTTCAAACTCAATAATTGAAGGCTAAGGGATCAAACTTAGTAATTAAAGTCAAGGATATGGAATCGAAATTTAGGGAAGTCTGTGATGACTAAATCGATTACATATACCTTATGTAATACAAAATCTAAGTTCCACAAGATAAGTGATGATTGGAACTTAGTTATATGCAAAAGGTGTAATCTAACTTCACAAATAAAAGTTAGATAAAAGACAGTAAGCTGAAGTGTTTTTAAACACAACGCATAATAAGGATAAGCTTACTGATGTGTATATCAGCATGCTTATATTCTCAGGAACCAGCTGGACACATATTTCGATTTAATCAAAAGCTACATTGGGAGATTACAAAGAAAGAGACAGCTAACAACCTCTGATTTTATCAAACAAATCAATGGTTAAGATCAAATGGACGTTGGAAAGATTCAGATCTTTATCCAATGGTTACAAGTCAAAGGATGGATGGATCAGAATCGTCAAAAAGGAATCGGCGATGTCGATCCCAGAACGATCGAGAAAAAGCAAGTCAAGATGGAGACAAATGCAAACGGCTATGTTTGAATTTCAAACATAAGTCACAAGGACTCCTACCTATAAATAGAGGACTCTAATTCGAGATCTGATGATGAACATTAAGAGAAAATACTGAGATAATCCCGAGCTTGATTTCTAATCAAGAAAAACACCTGCTTGACCTACACCGAGCATAAGGCTCTTGATCCAGAGAATATATTCAAGTGTAATCGCATTCAAGCTACATCAAGTTTACACACTTGAAGACATCAAGTTCGTTGATCATATCATCTGATCAAAGTCTTTGAAAATCAATCACTTACTTGATTCAATCTTTCTTTTACAAGGAATCTATCAAGACAGTGAAGCATCTTTGGGTGTGAAAGATCGTTTTTTTTGGTGGAGTGGTGAAGAGGCAATCCTACCCTTCAAGGACCAGTGGAAGACTTTAGAGCGACAATCCTACTGCTCCAAGTGTTCGGTTTGTGAAGCCATAGTTATTGGTGAAGGACAAGCTACTTAGGGATTTTTGTAATGACTACATCAAAGATCTCTAGTGAATTACCTCCAACATCACAGGAGAAGAGTGGACCGACGAGGATTACACCACCACGGAACCACTATAAAATCTCGCTACTTACTTTCTCGCATTTATATTATGCACTTAGTTTATCTAACACATCAATCTACTAAATCTAGCAAATGAATCACACACATACACTCTTGAGTATCTAATACTTGGTATCATATTTAACAACAAGTAATAAGGCTTAATTTTTGATATAATTCATTGCACAAATTCATAAACTCAACGATCAATGACTTCTTGAGTGTCGATGAACTCTTCAAGTATCGTAGTTTCTTTGAAGTTCTTGAGTTTGTTAACTCCAAAAGTTTTTAAGTGTTAAGTTTATTCACCCTCCTCCTCTAAACTTAACCAAAGCCTTTCAAGGACCAACAATTGGTATCAGGCGCTTCTTCTATTCAAAGTAATCCTACTTGTTGTGCTTGTGAAAATACTTTGAAAACTTTTTCAAGTTCTTGATTTTCAAAGCTTTGCATCATGGATAATAACCAAAGATGCTAGAACAATGTTGATATGTTCTTTAGATCGTTTTGATGAGTATAAACGTCGTATGCGAGGCTTATCTAGTTGCAACACATGATGAAATGATGGATGTCTTTGACGGATGGACCACCTGGAGATTACCAAGTCGATAAATGAGTGGGTGATGAGACACAAGACATTCCAAAACCAAAAGGGAATGGACTATCAAGATAGAAAAAGAGCAAATCTCAACAATATTGTTATTGATATCATATACAGAACTTTGGATAGCAATATGTATATGAAGGTGAAAGATTGCAAGACTGCAAAGGTACTATGGAACAAGTTACAATTAATCTGTGAAGGCACTGATGCAATCAAAAAGAACAAGATCCGTGTGGCCAAGAAGAAGTTCCAGGAGTTCAAGATGAAACGAAATGAAACCATTGAACAAATGGAATCAAGATTCATTGCAATCATGGATGAACTCACCCTACTGAGTGTGAAGTACTCACAAGAAGAAATCAACTCAAAAATCTTGGAAGCATTACCTGCAAAAGAAGTTTGGGAGATGAAGGTGCCTGCCATAGAAGAAATGAGGAGTTTGCATGAAGAAGACACCTTCAAATTGTTTTCAGATCTTAAGGCCTATGAATTTAGCAAAAATCTTGTGCCTGAGACTAAAAAAGAAGAGCCAAAGACCACTACATTGGCTGCTTCACATCAAGAAGAGACATCAGGAGCTCAAGATGATCTATTGGATGAGATGCAAGAGCAGATTGCCCTAATGAGCAAGAAAATCAGGATGATGAAAACTGGAAAGGGTTCTCCAAGGAATTTCACAAAGAAATTCAGTGAAAAGAAGAAGGATGAATCAAAGAAAGATAATGATTACTTGTGCTATCATTGCAAGAAACCAGGACACTTCAAACATGATTGTCCTGAATTAAAACAAAAAAAGGAACCTGATTATCTCTACTTTAATTGCAACAAGCCTGGACATTTCAGACCTGACTGTCCAGACCTATTGAAGACCAAAAGTCAACAAAGAAGACATGGCAAGAAGGCTATGGTTGCTGAAGATGAATCAGGATATGAAGTAGAGTCAGAAAAGGGAAATGAGTCTGATGATACTGCACTTGTTGTTGATATGGAAGATTATGCTTTAATGGCTAATATGGATGAAACAGAGGAGGTATACAATTCTGTATCTATAAACACTCCTATTGAAGTGATTGTGAATCAACTTTGTGGTTCAAATCCAAAAATTCGACAATGAAGAAACTTTGGATGCCATCCTTAATCAACTAAGGATAATACAATCTGGTTATGAGATTGTGAAGGCTGAAAAAAAGCACTTCAATCGAAGTTGAAAGATTAAATCTTTGAATTAAGAATTCTCAAAGGAAAGGAAAAGAAGTCAGACGAGAATCAAGATAAGCCTCTTTGAACTTTCGATGAGCTGCTTGAGTCTGCTTGACCATCTTGTTCCTCCACCGCATTCAAATCTGAAAGCCTTATGGTGATAGAACTGGCTTGGATTTGGAACTCAACAATCCAATAAGAGTGGATCCAAGAAGGTCACCGAACCTAGTACCGAATTGGTCCTAAGTTTGTGCTCGCACAAGATCCAACTCTAAAAGGGTTCTTTGAGGCGATGAAAGCCTCTTGAGAAAGCTTCAAGAAAGCAAAATCGAGAGGTCAAAGAAGTCAACGACTCTTAATAAAAGAATAAATCTAAAAATAGATCACTTGTGCCTCCTGAACTCTGCGATAGCGGACCTACTACCAAGTCTCCTGGACCACAAAAAAGGAAAAACCAGAAATATTCCAAGGATAAGAATCCAAAACCCAAAAATGCTAATCATTCAAGGCATACTTATCTCAGGGGGATAGGTAGATTGTTCCCTACTGATGATGATTGGAATATTCCTGCACCTACTGCTAGAAACAACAGAAATAACAATCTTCGCTAGGGTAAAACCTAAGCAATGGAATCAAGCAGAGGGCTCAAAGCAGAGGACTTATATAAGGCCTCGGCGGGGGGCCTCAATGAGACTCCATATTACAGGGTCATCCCTAACAGACAAAGAAACCTATGATTATCCTAGTGCTTCTAACAAAAGGAATCACCTTAAACAACATTATATTCCAAAAGGCCAAAAAGCATATGTGAATCCTACACAACCAATTGTTAGACCTTATGGATGTGTAGAGTACATGTATGAACCAAAGTATGATACCTTTCAAAGAAGACCTTAACTTGCCAAGGGTCATGCTTACCACTGACTATTATGGACCCAAACCGGTTTGGGTACCTAAAATGCATTAACTTTGTTTTGTAGGGTGTCTGGTATTTTGACAGTGGATGTTCCAGACATATGACAAAGAATAAGCACTGTTTGTCAAGTTTTGTGGCAAAGGATAGTGAATTTTGGCAACAAGAATACACCTGGATACACAAGAGGATATGACACGGCAACAAGAATACACCTGGATACACAAGAGGATATGACACACTTGTAAGAAATGGATTAACAATCAAGAATGTTGCATATGTGGAAGGACTGGACTACAACCTACTGAGCACTGGACAATTTTGTGACATGGGATACAAGGTCACTTTTGACAAAAACACTTGTACTGCCATTAGTGAGAGAGGTGATCAAGTTGTGTTGGCTGGAAGAAGACAACAAAACTTGTATGTTGTGGATTGGTCTCATCATTGTTCGAAAACTTGCCTGATTGTGCATACAAAGTCGAACTTAATCGGTTATGGCATAAGAAGTTGAATCATCTAAACTTTGATGATATCAATCAGTTGGTGAAGAAGAAACTGGTGATTGGTTTACCTGAGATCACATTCAAGAAGGATGCTATATGTGATACATGTCAGCAAGGTAAACAGACAAAGTCAAGCTTCAAGTCAAAGACTAAACAATCTACAAAAAGAGTTTTGGAGCTGATGCACATGGATCTTTTTGGACCAGTAACACCAACAAGTGTAATAGGAAAAAAGTACACCTTAGTGATTGTGGATGATTATTCAAGGTACACTTGGGTGATATTCATGAACAAGAAAAGTGAGACATTTCAAAAGATGCCTGAACTTTTGAAGAGATTTCAAAATGAGAAAAGTTTGACAGTAGTGAAGATAAGATTAGACAAGGGTACTGAATTTCTCAATAAAGTTATAAGAAAATATTGTGAACAAAATGGTGTACTACATCAACTTGCTACTGCTAGTACACCTCAGCAAAATGGGGTTGCTGAAAGAAGAAACATAACTTTAAAAAGCGAAGCGAAGAACTATGATTTGTGAAGCATTGCTACTGAAAGATATTGAAATTTGAAGCAGTCAATACAGCATGCAATACACAAAACAGAACATCAGTGAACAAGAAGCTGCTGAATACACCTTATGAGATTTGGAATGGAAGAAAACCTAATATATCTTATTTCCATCCATTTGGAAGCAAGTGTTTTATCTTGAATCATAAGGAACAATTGAAGACATTCCAACCAAAATCAGATGAAGGAATTTTCTTGGGATATTCCTCAGTCAGCAAGGCATTCAGGGTACTAAATAAAAGGACACTGAAACATGAAGAAACAATACATGTTGTATTTGATGAACCTAAGTTCACTGGAATAGAAGATGAAGCTTCAGAACCTACTGAGAATCAACAAGTCACTGATCCAGAATGTGTTGAAGTTTTGGAAAGATTCAATGACTTAAAGGTTTCTGATTCTGCCCCTGCTGAACACCCTGCGGGAAATACTACTGATGCAACAACTGAGGCAATTCAAGGATCTGCTGAACCCCCTGTTGAAGAAACAGCAGACCCTACTGAAGATGAGATTCTTGAAAATCAATCCAACCAGAATCCACAATGGTTAAGGGAGAGCAAGTCATTGGCAATATACAGCAATGTGTGAGGACTAGAAGACAATTAGAAGCAATGTTTACATGTTTTCTATCTCAAATGGAACCTAAAGTTGTTGAAGAAGCAATTGCAGATCCAGATTGGATAATTGCTATACAAGAAGAATTGAATGAATTTGAAAGAAATCAAGTTTGGACACTAGTGGAAAGGCCTAATCATGCAAATATTATTGGTAAAAAATGGGTATACAGAAACAAACTTGATGAATCTGGTACCATTGTGAGGAATAAGGCCAGACTAGTAGCAAAAGGATATTCTCAAGCAGAAGGAATAGATTTTGATGAGACATATGCCCCTGTTGCAAGATTGGAAGCTATCAGATTATTCCTGGCACATGCTGCTTATAAAAACTTCAAAGTATATCAGATGGATGTGTTTAGGGTGATTTTATACGATTTCTAATGTTATATTTTATAACAATTTCCTCCATATTCGTATAATTTGCATAGAAATCAAGGGTTTAATCGAATTATTGAGCAAATGAGTTTTAAAAGTGGTTAAGTGCAAATTTGTGTTAATTATGTGGTTTCATTGATAAAAATCTTTGAATATGAGATGTTACATTTTGCACGATGTTATCATGAATGTAGGTACGCTTGCATGTTAAATGAGGAGCTTAAACGAAGATCAGATGAAGATTAAGAAGAAAGCTCGATTCGAATAAAGAAAGCTCGATTCGATTCGGCCCCCTCCTTGGTCACTTTTGGCCAAGCTTTTACTTTTCCCGTCTTTTATGTAAATACTCTGTAGGCGTTATGCCGAGAATAAATTAGAATAGTAGTACTGTTGTAATGCTGGAGCTACGGCCCGATTCAAATCATAATCGAGGATGATTGGCTAAGGTCTCTAAGCTAGAACCACCTTTGTGAAGCCACCATCACCGGAATAAACAAGGATTTCGTTTTCATTTGTTCTAGTGAGTTTCTTGTTCTTCCTTCATGTTTGAATTGTTTATGTGCAATTTGTATGATCTATACTTATGTTGCATGCTAATCGAATTTAGATACGATAGTTGATAAATTCGTAGATTACCGTGAAGGAGAATGATAATATTCTTCCAACATACGTAAGTTGAGGGTGAATGTTGTCAGATTAGGATTTATATCCATATCTTTGATCCGTAAATGCTTTAGTTGTACCGAGAGTGGTGAACTAATTAAAAGGCGATGAACCGAAAGGGAAAATGCCTCTTTAGCAGATAATAATCCAAGAACTTACGAATGAATATGTGTCTTTCTTGTTATTTTCGGTGGGGTGGTGGATCATCGGTGCGTTCTAGTTGTTTTAAATTATAAATTTTTATTATCGTAGTTTTATTTATTTTCACGTTTGCTACCTTAGTTTGTTAATTGAAAATCCGAGATCATAATCATCAACTTTATAAAAGAAATCGAAGGAAAAAACTCTTTTTCGTACAAGTCCCTGCGGATACGATCCGGTTTCACCACTATAGCTGCGAGCCTTCGCACTTGGGGCTGACATCGGTTTTATTTTATTACTTGTTATCTTTTGCTTTGCATAAAACCGCGAACAAGTTTTTGGCGCCGTTGCCGGGGACTTGGCACGGAAAATTTTCGTTTTCGGTTTTTTTGTCAACTAAGTTATCTGTTTTCGTCTTAAACAATAAAAAAAAATAAAAAAAAAAAAAAAAAATCTTTCGGTAATTACCGAGAGAGAGAAAAAAATATTTTCTTTTCGTTCTGTTTCTGTTCTGTATTAGTTTTATAGTATTTTGTTTCTTTTACGCTGTTTAGACCTGTTTCGAGCCTGTTTTAGTATAGCTTTTTTTTAATTCTAAAAAAAAAATTAAAAAAAATTTAAAAAATTCTCGATAAATACCGAGTGGATTCGGTAATTACGAGAAGAGAGAAAAGAAACACGGAACACGTTTCAATCATTGAGGTTGGGTGATGGATTCTCGGTGAATCCCACTCTGCGGAAGCATAAGGATAAAATCCCGAAACCTCGTGATTTAGGTGTTGGTGCCCAAACGTAGTTTATGCAAACTCGAACTCACGGGGGACCACTTTTGTATAATCCGGAGATAGAGCGAACCATCGCTCGACCAAACAGACGTTTGGCCCGGCTCACCGGACCAACGGACGAGGGAACCACGGAAGGAAACAATCCTCGAAGGATACGGCGAGGAGAAGCTCAAGTAGGAGCCAGGTTGAAGAAATGGCGAGCAAACGGACATTGGCGAGACTTTGCCATGCCATCTACTGTGAAAAGTTAATCCTGCGGTCGTGATTCCTGAAATCACGGCTGATAATTTCGAACTCAAAACTTCTTTAATCAATTTGGTAAGAGGTTCCACATTTCATGGATTTTCCACTGAGGACCCGCACGATCACATTCACTCATTTCTAGAATCGTGCGGGACTATTTTAATCAAAGGGTCACCGAGGGCGCCTGAAAATGAAACTCTTTCCTTTCTCGTGAAGGAGAAGCAAAAGAATGGTATAAATCCTTACCAATCAATCCATTACTTCGTGGGAGGAGTTGGAGAAAGAATTCTGAGCCGATGACTTTCCACCTGCAAAGACGGCTCATCTTACGAATCGAGATATTCACTTTTGTGCAATCTGAGAAGGAATCTTTTACGATGCGTGGAGACGATTTAAGACTCTCTTGAGAAAGTGCCCCACCATGGGTTTGGATAAACAAAGATTGGTCAAAACTTTCTCAATGGTTTGACCGAATTGACTAAGGGAATGGTGAATAGTTACTGCTGGAGGTGCATTTACGAGAAAGACACGATGAGGATGGATGTTGTTTGAAGATATTGCAAAGTATAATTATGCCCCTACCTATGCGAGTGCGTCCAATCGAAAAAGCTCATTGCGAGGAAGTATGAGGTAGATGAGACCACGTCTCTAAAAGCTCGATTGGCGCACTACGTAAGCAAGTGACGGCAATGAATGTTCAAAGTCTTGTGTGTGACAATTGCCATGGCCAAGGCCATCGTAGTAATCAATGCCGACTTGACCCGATCTCACAGGTCAAAGCTGTTCAAAACAATGTCGTTTGCCAAAATTGCGATACCGTTGGGCACGCATTCCATCGATGTCATCTATTGTTGCATTCGGAAGAAGTGAATACATTCACTTCTCAAAATTATCGACCTTCGGTCGAATCAAAACACTCAAGGATTCAATTATAACCGAAACACCCCTGGTTTCCGATGGAGTGACCATCCAGGGCAAACAAACCCCATCATTTTCAGGCCCCTAGGCCTAATCAAAGCAATTTTCAATCCAACTATCGACCAAAGACATGGAACACCAATCCACCGCAAAATCAAAATCAATCATTTCGAGATCTTAGAACAAAAGTTGAGCGAGCAAATCACGGCCAACACTCAATTGGCAAATGCTTTAAGTACTCGACCAAGATCTGGTGAGAAATTTGGAGGTGCAAATGGGACAAATTTCGGGGCAACAAGCAAGTCGACCTCAAGGTCACCGCCGAGTTTTATCGAGAAGAACCCCGAGGGTTAATCTGGTCCAAAATGACCGAGAATTCTTGCACCGATCTCGCCGCACCATGGAACTATGGTCAAGATGAGTGAATGCTATAAAACCGAGGAGTGGGAAGCGGTTGGCGGTCAGGCCAACCAGGGAACAGTAGCCCCTCCCGTGAGCGAGACGCAGGAGGGGAAGATCTTTGTTCTCCTCGAAAGGATGTTGGGACTACTATTGATCCAAGTGAAAGAGAAAATTTCAAGAAAAGGTGAAAGTTGAGAATTACGATGATGAAGAGAATACTGCTTTGAGAAGAAGTCGATTCTAAGTTAAGTTCACAGAAGCATGTGAGGTGGAAGGATAGGGAAGACAAAGCAATCAATGATAAGACGGCAAAGAAGCACTTTCTTGAGGAAGACTTTGCTTGATCTCCCTTACCCACCTAGCAAAAACAAGTCATCATTAACGATCGATAAAGAATATAAGAAGGTTATCGACTTGCTCAAGAATCTTGAGGCAAACATTCCATTAGTTGATCTTTTGATAGGAATGCCAAAGTATACAAAGTTTATAAAGGACGCAGATGAGTTCGAAAAAAAGAAGCTCCAAGAGCTCGAGCACATAGTATTGAATGGAGAATGCTCAAAAATCACCAGACTAAACTTCCCGAAGTGTCCCGACCCTGGTAGATTTACGATTTAGTGTACTATTGGGAATGTGGACTTCCACAATGTTTTGTGTGATTCGGAGCATCAATCAATCGATGTCTACGTCAATCTTCCAATCTCTTGGATTGGATCAATCTATTACGCTTAAACCTATTTCTCTTCAACTTGCTGATAGAAGTGTGAAATATGCAAGGGGAATTGTAGAAGATGTATTGGTCAAGGTTAAGAACTTCATATACCCAGCTGATTGGGTAATCATGGATATGACCAATGATGAGAAAACCCCCTTGATCCTTGGAAGACCTTTTCTTGCAACCGCCCGTGCCTTACTAGATTCCCACAGTGGCGAAGTGACCTTACATTTGGAGGATGAGAGTATAAAGTTCAATGTGGGCAATGCAGTGAAGCACCCGTCCAGTGACACTTGTTTAGCTATTGAGGACGATTTCACTGATGAGTATGATAAACAAGTGTTCATGGGTAGTTGGGATGAGGAAGAATTCAATAAACTATCTCGCAACTTGGACTAATGAGGAGTGGATAAAATTTTTAGAAGAGATTGACAAGGAAAGTTACGATTACCACGAGGTGGTAGGAAAGAAGATGAGGAGAGGCATGGTGATATGCCCAGATTTGCAAAAGGAGATGAGGCCCCTGTCTGGCTGGGAGGCCATGATGCTTCAGCCCTTATAATAAGCTTGGAGATCTAGAGCTTAAGGAGATAAATTGAGACCAAGTGTGGAGAGGCCACCGTCGATTTAGTGTTGAAACCCTTGCCTCAACACTTGAAATACATTTTTCTCGAGGGGCCGGTGATAAGCTCCCTTTGATCATTTCATCTAAGTTAGAACCGAAGGAGGAAGAAAAGCTTATCAAAGTGCTTTGCAAGATAATATCCTCGCCTTTGGTTGGCAAGTGGGAGATATTAAGGGGATAAGCCCGATATCTCAGATGCATAAGATCAGGGGTGTTGAGGGATCGAAGAAGGTGCGACGACCTCGAGAAAGCTAAACCCTCACATGCAGGAAATCGTTAAGAAGGAAATCATCAAATTGCTTGACATGGGTATCATCTACCCAATAGCCGATAGTGAATGGGTAAGCCCCACTTAGGTGGTGCCAAAGAAAGGAGGGATTACTATTGAAAAGAATGAAAAGGGGAAGAGATTGCCTTAACAAGTCACTTTGGTTATAGAGTTTGCATCGACTACGAAGACTAAATGAGGTAACTCTAAAAGACCACTTTCCTTGCCATTCATTGACCAGCTCCTTGAGAGGCTTAGTGGCAAGCAATTTTATTGTTTTTTGGATGGCTATTCTGGATACTTTCAGATAGCTATCGACCCCACTGATCAAGAAAAGACTACCTTCACCTGTCCCTCCGGTACCTTCGCTTACCGAAGGATGCCATTTGGTCTCTGCAATGCACCAGCTACATTTCAAAGATGTATGCTGGCTATCTTCAATGGTTTAGTGGAGAAGGTGATGGAAATTTTATGGATGACTTCTCTGTATTCGGGGACAGCCACCACTGTTTACACAATCTTGATAAAGTTCTGTCCCGGTGCATAGAGAAGGACTTAGTCTTAAATTGGGAGAAGTGCCACCTAATGGTGGAAGAAGGAATTGTTCTTGGACACAAGGTGTCCAAAGAAGGTATAGAGGTTGACAAAGCGAAGGTAAAAGCTATTGAAAAATGACATACCCCAAAACCGTAAAGAGAAGTAAGAGGATTCTTGGGTCATGTTGGATTCTATAGGCGGTTCATTAAAGACTTTTCTAAGATAGCCAAGCCTTTGTCAACTCTCTTCAGAGAGGATGTGAAATTTGTTTTCACCCTGAGTGTGAAAGAGCTTTTAAAGAATTAAAAGACAAGTTGATTACCTCGCCAATTCTTATAGCACCATTTGAAAGCTCCTTCGAGCTTATGTGTGATGCTTCTAATTATGCAATCGGAGCGGTGCTAGGTCGAGAGCGGACGGCGGTTCCAACCTATCTACTACGCTAGTCACACTTTAAACCCAGCACAAGTAAATTATGCAACAACTGAGAAGGAGTTGTTGGCAGTAGTTTTTGCCATGGATAAATTTAGAAGCTATTTGCTTGGGTCGGAAGTTACAGTCTGGACAGACCATTCTGCATTGAAGTATCTGTTGAGCAAGGCTGATGCCAAGCCTCGTTTGATGAGATGGATCTTGATTTTACAAGAGTTTGATGTTCATATCCGGGACAAGAAGGGTAGCAAGAATGTGGTAGCTGATCACATGTCTCGGCTGACCGATGATCATCAAATAGAGTCGGATGAGATTGGAATTGATTTTCCAACTGAGCAACTCATGACTATTGATGTGTGCGAGGTTATTCACGCCTGCTTCGAAAAGGTTCTCCTTGGTTTTCACCTTTTGCAAACTTCTTGAGCGCGATATCCGGACCACGACTGGACATATCGCCAAAGAAGAAATTCTTTTCGGATTTGAACTATTATGTGTGGGACGACCCTATTCTCTTCAAGCGTTGTAAGGATGGATTACTCCGTAGGTGTGTCCCTGAGTTCGAGCAGAGGGACATTATAGAGCAATGCCATGACGGACCTGTGGGAGGTCATTATGGAGCTGGGAAGACTGCTGCGAAGATTTTTCAGTCCGGTTTCTACTGGCCGACAATTTTTAAGGATACAGAGAGTTTTGTAAAAGGTTGTGACCGGTGCCAGCGCACCGGTAAACTTTCTCGGCGAATGGACATGCCCCTACACCCCATTCAACAATGTGAAGTTTTCGACGTATGGGGTATTGACTTCATGGGACCGTTTCCATCCTCGTATGGGAACAAGTACATTCTGGTCTGCGTTGACTACGTGTCAAAATGGGTAGAGGCAATAGCAACACCGCGGAACGACCACAAGGTGGTCAAGAGCTTCCTGAGGAAAAACATTTTTACACGGTTTGGTTGTCCACGAGCTCTCATCAGTGACGAGGGAACTCACTTCTGCAATACTCCATTAGAAAAGATTTTAGAACGATATGGGGTGAAACACAAAACTGCTACCCCTATCACCCTCGAGGCGAGTGGACAAGTTGAAGTAAGTAACGGCACGAAAAGCATTCTTGAGAAGACGGTGAATTCTCATAGGGCGGATTTGGAGCCGGCTGGATGATGTACTCGGGCTCTACAGGATGACTTTCAAAACTCCTATCGGCACATCTCCGTTTGAGATGGTTTATGGTAGGCCCGCCACACCGCCAATCGAGCTTGAGCACGAGAGCATTACGGGCTATTAAATTCTTAAACTTTGACAAATCAGTTATGCAGAGAAAAGCGATTGTTGCGATTGCGGGAGCTTGATGAGTTCGACTCCAGGCCCACGAGCTCAAGAATCGATGGAGAGGACTAAACTTCTTCACGACAAGAAAATCAAGCATAGAGAATTCAAAGAGGCGAATGGGTTTTACTATATAATACCAGGTTACATCTGCTTTCTGGTAAGCTACGCACCCGTTGGTCCGCCCTTTGAAATTTCTCGGTTTTCCCTAGTGGAGCCGTCGAATTGAAAAATAAGCGAGGAGAGTTGTTCAGAGTGAATGGTCATCGGTTGAAACACTATATTGGTCAACAAAGGAACGACCGGTGGTTTTCCATCTAAACGACGTCCCTAGTCAAGATAACTCCGATCTTTTGGAATCCGATGATTTACGTCTCTGTGAATTCTTTGATGATATTGTGATTATCGATGATACACCTCGACTTGTGAAACCGAAATCTAAAAAGAAGAAGAGAAGAACCATAGGAACAAAGTGGATCTGAAGTTTCTTGATATGGCCAATCGTTGGCGAGACTTTGTTTTTGTGGGATCCATACTATTGACCCCGAGGAAATCAAGAATGATTCCGGAAAGAGGCCTCACTGGCCTGACCCGGGTTGAAAATTTTTGGGTTGTCGAGCAAACGACATTAACCAAAAGCGCTACCGGGAGGCAACCCGTTTAAAAAAAAAAAAAAAAAAAAAAAACAAAAACTCTACATTTTGCATTATACTTTACTCATACTTTGGATAATAGTTTTCCAATACTTCGAATTGATTTTCATTTTGTTTCACCAAGTCTCAGGATGAATGTTTGAATGTCATTTAAAGGGAACGATTAGGAGGTTATCCGAAAATCCTTTAGGAAGTACAAAGAAAAAATTCAAATGCATCATTTCTTAGATTTGGGTTGTTAGAACAATTTGAAATAACCCTTGAGGATCTGGGTATAAAAGACTCATAGTTAATACTTTGTCACATATTTCATATCATGACCTAGTCTGTTTTAAATTTTCAAATAATGTGTGACATGTATTAGTTTAACTACTATGCAACTAAGGGAATAGGAAATTCAAAGTGACCGAGTTGAAATTTTATTGTCTAGTCGAGCTCCGACTATAATTAAGCCCTACTAGGGCGGTAACCTAGATATCTTTTCCTTTTGTCTGTAGTTTATTTCTGTCTTTATTCCATGATATTGCTTTGTCTATCATCTTTTGTGCCCCTATCCCCGAGGTACGTCTTGTTTTCCCATGGTGTGCGATTTTTGCGATAGCGATTGTGAGCTTTTAGATAAATCGCCATACCGGTGGATGGTCCACGCCACTTGATTTCATCGAGCATTTCTGAGTCGATTCTAGGCCACTTCCGAATTGCCACTTTCGAACCACAATCGCCTAAGTGTTCTTTTCTTTTACATTCTGCACAACCTGAGGACATGTTGTGATTTAAGTGTGGGGGAGGGATCGGTTTATGTGTATCTACCATTTGCTTAAATTATTTTGATTCTATGCTAAATGGGCTAAATTTTCAAATTTTTGTTTATTCCCGAGTAAACAATGCATATCTTTGTTCGATTTTATAGTCATTAATGCTATATTCCGTATGTTCGATAAGTTAGTTGTTTCACCCAATATATTTTTCACGAGCCATAGTGAATGATGAGCTAAATTATAAAGCTATATCCCTTTTTGATTAGTGATTTTTGATTATCTTATAAGTCATGTGCTTAGTGCTAACGTACGTATCGTGAGAATTATGATAGTTTGTGTTTATAGCCATAGTATGATATATTGTGAATATCTGAACGTTTGAATGTGATAAGTGAAACATAACTAATGTTCTTGCACAATAATTAACAAATAAATCATTGCTTGAGGTGTTATGCTCATGAGGTTTGAATTGCTTTTAGCATGTTAACCACCGCTGCGCGAAAATCTCGAAAAAAGTAATCAATTGTGTGTGTCGAAAAGTGGTCGATGATTTGAGTGCGGTAGGGCATTATCTCGAAATGTCCTATACCACTATGATGACCAAAGCTCACGACGGTCGAGAAAAAGTCGCCTTATGATTTGAGTAGATAGGGATTATCTCGAAATTTCCTATTCTAGTATGACGGGCAAAAGCTCATTCGATGTGTGTTGAAAAAAAAAAGAAAAAAAAGTGTGAAAAAAAGTGAAAAAAATCGAAAAATTTATTATTATGAATAAGTTAAGGACTTAGTTATCGTATACCTTATCCCCAGTATAAACTACTGTGACAGATATGTTGTAGGGATTATCCTCTGAGTATATCGAGAATGGCCCTAGATATATTCTATCATTCTTTTCGTGATATGTCACGTTTTGTAGGGTACATCTTATAAGTATCATTATTACTAGTTTGAAGGGGTATTAGCTAGTTTGCTTTGAATTTTTCAAGTTTGGACTTAGTGGAAGTTTTCTATGGCTATGCACACACATCAGGGTGAACCTCTGATTTATTGAGTATATGTTGTATTTGCTGAGGTGTCTATCTGAATCGAGCCTTGATTCTTGTTTTGTTTTGCTCGGGACGAGCAAAAGCTAAGTGTGGGGGAGTTGTTTAGGGTAATTTTATACGATTTCTAATGTTATATTTTATAACAATTTCCTCCATATTCGTATAATTTGCATAGAAATCAAGGGTTTAATCGAATTATTGAGCAAATGAGTTTTAAAAGTGGTTAAGTGCAAATTTGTGTTAATTATGTGGTTTCATTGATAAAAATCTTTGAATATGAGATGTTACATTTTGCACGATGTTATCATGAATGTAGTACGCTTGCATGTTAAATGAGGAGCTTAAACGAAGATCGATGAAGATTAAGAAGAAAGCTCGATTCGAATAAAGAAAGCTCGATTCGATTCGCCCTCTCCTGGTCACTTTTGGCCAAGCTTTTACTTTTCCGTCTTTTATGTAAATACTCAGTAGGCGTTATGCGAGAATAAATTAGAATAGTAATCTTGTTGTAATCTTTGAGCTACGGCCCTGATTCTGAAATCATAATCGAGGATGATTGGCTAAGGTCTCTAAGCTAGAACCACCTTTGTGAAGCCACCATCACCGGAATAAACAAGGATTTCGTTTTCATTTGTTCTAGTGAGTTTCTTGTTCTTCCTTCATGTTTGAATTGTTTATGTGCAATTTGTATGATCTATACTTATGTTGCATGCTAATCGAATTTAGATACGATAGTTGATAAATTCGTAGATTACCGTGAAGGAGAATGATAATATTCTTCCAACATACGTAAGTTGAGGGTGAATGTTGTCAGATTAGGATTTATATCCATATCTTTGATCCGTAAATGCTTTAGTTGTACCGAGAGTGGTGAACTAATTAAAAGGCGATGAACCGAAAGGGAAAATGCCTCTTTAGCAGATAATAATCCAAGAACTTACGAATGAATATGTGTCTTTCTTGTTATTTTCGGTGGGGTGGTGGATCATCGGTGCGTTCTAGTTGTTTTAAATTATAAATTTTTATTATCGTAGTTTTATTTATTTTCACGTTTGCTACCTTAGTTTGTTAATTGAAAATCCGAGATCATAATCATCAACTTTATAAAAGAAATCGAAGGAAAAAACTCTTTTCGTACAAGTCCTCATGGATACGATCCGGTTTCACCACTATAGTCATGCGAGCCTTCGCACTTGGGGTTGACATCGGTTTTATTTTATTACTTGTTATCTTTTGCTTTGCATAAAACAAGAGGAGGTGTATGTTCAGCAACCTCCTGGATTTGAAGTTAAAGATCAAGAAGATAAAGTGTATAGACTCAGCAAAGCACTTTATGGCTTAAAATAAGCACCAAGAGCATGGTATGAGACTCTATTTCAATTCTTGGTGGACAATGGTTTTACAAAAGGCACCATTGACAAGACTCTTTTTAGAATTAATGAAGGGAACATCACTCTGTTGGTACAAATTTATGTTGATGACATAATTTTTGGTTCTGAAAATGAATTGCTATGTGAGAAGTTTGCAAATCTAATGAAGAGTAAATTCCAAATGAGTATGATGGGAGAAATGAACTACTTTTTGGGATTGCAAGTCAAACAGATGAAAGATGAAATCTTTATTCATCAAACCAAGTATACCAAAGAGTTACTGAAGAAATTTGGTATGGAAAACAGCACCAAGGTATCAACTCCTATGAGTACAAACATTAGATTGGATGAAGATAAAGAAGGCAAAGATGTTGATCAGACTTTATACAGAAGGATGATAGGCAATCTGTTGTACCTTACTGCCAGCAGACCTGATATATCCTTTGTTGTAGGTGTTTGTGCAAGATTTCAATCAAAACTTAAAGAAAGTCATTTAGGTGCAGTCAAAAGAGTTCTCAAGTACCTAAAAGAGACTCTGGGAGTAGGGATATGGTATTCAAAAGATGGAAGCTTTAAGGTTATATCCTACTCGGATTCTGACTATGCTGGATGCAAGATTGATAGAAAAAGCATCACAGAACTCAATCGCTTAATGGAAAATAGACTGGTTTCTGGTTTAGCAAGAAATGATTCAATATCAACTTCCACCTCTGGGAAGTTTGAGTATATTGTCTTGGAAGTTGTTGTGCATAGATACCGTGGGTTAAGACAACAGTTAAGGGATTATGAAATTGAAGAAAGAGAAATTCCAATTATGTGTGACAACACATGTGCAATTGCAATCACAGAAAATCCTGTTTTGCACTCAAGAACCAAGCATATTGATGTGAGACATCATTTTATAAGAGATCATGTTGAAAAGAAAGATGTGGTGGTTCTTTATATCCCTACCAAGATCAACTTGTCGATATTTTCACTAAACCTTTGGACAAAGAAAGATTTGCTAAACTAAGGATCGAACTTGGAATTATAAAAGTTGATGATATAATCTTAATCCGCCAGTGTCTTTGGAATTCACCAAGGGGATTAGGCTTAGCTATGTTGGGTGAGCTCACTTAGCAGATTAGTCATTGGTATCAACAATTCCATGTACTTATGGTTGGACAATTGAGCAAATGAAGTTGCCAAAAGGATTGGTCTTTGTCATGTTGGGTGAGCTCACTTGACAGATCAGTCATTGATATTAAACTTCATCTTGTATTATCAGTTGGACAATACAAAAAGGAACTAAATATCAAAGAGAGTAACTTTATCGGCAAAGTCTGCTTGAGACATTTTCGTCAAGAGTTCTTTGAGCCAAGTCACCGATGACAAGGTCTGCTGAAGAAACGTTACACGTCAAACTTACTAAAGTCAAAAAACAAATGGCGGGATATTTATTTTATCTTTATAACCATAGTTACACGATCTGACGGTTACAAAACGTTATGAAAATGTAATGGGCCACGTGTCAAGACAGTATTCACTCAAATTTAATCGTGGTTAATGCACAGTACGTGCTATGACAGTTTCAACCACATCTGTCTATATATATACAGACCTATATACAGAGGCTACTTACAAAAACCTCAGATTGATTTTCTCTGCGTATACACTGTGTGAACACAGATTTAAGAGCTATCTTCTTCATCTTTTTCTTACAACAATGGCAAAGAAGGATGAGGTTCATATTGGAACCAGTCAGAGTGTAAGAGGATATGTTACTGACTGTAACTCCACTGAGTTGGCCATTAATATTGGAAGAAGAATCAGACAGTTTGCAGGGCTAGAAGGTGTTATAAACAGGAGATTGGAACGAATCTCTTATGTCAATGTGTTGGAATTCTGGAGAAACATTATCATACATGAAGGTAGAGAGGCCTTCACTACAACTGTTAATGGAAGAGAGATTGAAATATCTTCAGACCTACTGAGAGAGGTATTTAGATTTGCACCTGGAAACAATACACCCACCAATCCAGAAGCAATGAATCTACCAAGAATGAAGTTTGTGGATTCAATAAAAACAGATGATTCAATTGCTTCAAATCTGGTTATTAATGTGAAGTATATTGGCTATGAGTACAACCTGCTGAGCGAATTGATTGCAAAAACCATTTTGGGATTTGTTGGAAGCTTAGATACACTGTCTGGACCAAAAATAGACCTGCTGATCATCATCTGCAGAAGTATGAAGTTTGATTGGGCTGGATTCTTCATACACTACATGAAGAAAGTGTGTATTGAAGATAGAGATGGTACAAGGAAATCCAAGGTCAAGCCTTTAGGTCTAATGATTCAAACCCTGCTGAATCACTTTCAGATAACTGATGTTTTATCTGAAAGATTAACAAATCCAGATTCAAGCCAGAAGTTGCTACTCATATCCCTGGTCTGGATGATGATGAAGATGTAGATGATGAGGCTACTGAAAGTGATGGTAATGATGGAGATGATAATGCTGGTGGTGAGCAGGTTAAGAAAGTTGTTAAGACTGATGCACCTAAGAAGGTTACTAAAAAGAGAAAGGCTGCTGATACAAGGAAAATCACAGAAATGTTAAAGCCTAGGAAGACACAGAAGCAGTCAGTTGAAGTTATTGATATAACTGAAATCACAAGGAAGAGGAAAGCTGCTGAAGTTGAGGAAGAGCAACTTTCCAAAAGAATGAAAGAAATTGCCAAAAAGAAGAAACATGGCAAAAGAAAGCAGTTGAAAACTTTGGAGGCTCAAAGGCAACAAGAAGAAGAAGAAGGAGAGACTATTGAGGCTGAGCCCTTAACAATTATCAAGCCTACTGAGGATGTAAAGGTTGTTATTGAGCAACCTACTGAAGAATCACAGCAGACTGCTGAAACTGAGCCTGCTGCTGAAGTTGTTGAATCCTCCCCAGGGAAGGCTGCTGAGCCTACTGAAACTGCACAAGTTGTTGTTGAGCAACTTTTAGAAGAACCACAACAAACTACTGAGTCTACACCTGTTGTGGAAGTGGAAAAGTTGGTACAAGACCCTGCAAATCCTGCAATAGTTCAGAGGGAAGAGCAATATGTTGCTGACCCTGCTGATGAGCATATAAGTCAGGGGGAACCAAGTGTAGTACAGATGGAGGTAGTAGGGACTAACATACAACCTGAGCAACCTACTGACCTAGAAGCATATGTGGAAGAAACACTAAATTTACTTGTTGAGACCTTTGGAGGTCAGCAAGGTCTTGAAATAGCTCCTAGAAAACCAACCATGCCATTTGAGAGACATGAGAAGAAGAAAAAGGAAGGATTTGTTGATCCTAAACTTCTACTGGTTGCAAACTATTTTCAGTGGAAGTTTGGATTCTATAAAAGACAAAAGCCAGCTGCAGAACCAATGACAGATTTTGAAGAATAGGCTTTTGAGAAGTTGGGAGTGGAAAATTTGCTAGATCTGGTTGATACCTCTTTATTGCAATCAAGACTGATGGATCTGTTTGATGAACAATAGAAGGAAGAGGGTATCAAGTTTAGAGACCCCAGAGATGAATCGGGATAAAGGATGATTCATCATCCGATTCGAGATGACTTCCTTTTGGTCCAGAGGAGAAGCAGTGGGGATGCTTTGTTGTATGCAATCCATCGATAGCTGGTAGGTCTGGCGAGGCCGCAGAGATCGAACAAATGGATGAAGATTTGGAGAATCTCACCATGGATGATCTAGAGGCACAAATCAATGAGGGAATATCTATTGGTGCAAACAGGATGGTTGGTGAGATAGACCATTTATTTGTTGTAGAACCTACTGAGCATGTTGATGATCAGCAGACTGTGGATTCAGATGAAGAAAGGATCACTGATATTAGTGAGCCTGATGTCAGTTCTGAGGATTCAATTCAATATCAAGACTGGATTGACATTGAGGACACTCTAACCAAGGCTGGAAACTTTCTAAGAAGGATTTCTGATTTAAGGGAATTTCAAAAAGAAAATATGGATGTATTCCCTGAACAAGTTGTTGTGGCACAGTGGTGCAGTTCTTTGAGGTACAAAAACAAGACTGGACAAAGGTTGGAACAGGAGGTACAGGTTGCTGAGTCTCAAACAGCACCTGGACAAAGGTTGGAACTATCTTTGGGTTTGGAGGAAACCCCCGTTGTTGTTGTTGAACAGGCTGCTGTAGTGGAGCCTACTAGAGACAAGACCACTGTAGGGAAAGATGGTCAGCAGACTGCTTTTATTGATGAGGATGAGCAGCTGCTGGACTATGACTACAGTGATGAGGAGTTTCAAATGCTAGAGGAAGAAGCTATTGATGATGACCCTCAACAGGCATTTGTACCAGTTTTTTAAGAGCCTGCTCTTGATCCCATTCTGGAAGAATTCCAAGGACCTAACCCTGCTGGAAGGGATATGAGCTATGCTTTGGTTATCAGCAGACAGAGGCAACAGTACAATGTAGAAGAGCCTGCTGATGGAGCTAATGGAGGAATGGCTGGTGGGGTACCAGCACATGTTCTGGATGAGTTGAGGACTGTCAGAAATGACATTGCAAATTTAAGAACTCAACTTGACAGACAAGACTAGAGATTTGAAGATTGGATGAACTTAGTGGAGAATAGAGAGAACCACTCAAACTCTGTTTCTTCAATATAACCTCTACTCAATATGCTCTTCTTGACCTTGCTCAAGATGTGAAGGGGATCAAGCAAGGAAATACACCAAGGACAAGTTTCGAAAGACCAATTTACATCCATTCATCGAAACTTGACAAGCTTGCCGAGACACCTAAGCCTCTTTGTGGTGAATCTGCTGGAACACCGCAACTCTCTTTGTCTTAGATCCTAAAATCACCGAGAGGATAACTCTACTTGGAGCAAACATTTCAAGGAAGGATCACAATTGACTGACACTAGGAAAATTATGGAGGTCAATCAACAACCTAGTGCTCACACGGGATAGTGTACATGGCATGATGTTTCGTTTTGTTGATGATGTCAATAAGGGGGAAGAGAGCCAAACAGCAGTAGCAAAAGAGGCTGTCAGAATCTTTGTCACGAAAAGATGGGAAGATGACACTAATGCTTTTAGGGAGCCTGCACCTGGCAGACTTCCACTTACTGATGATCTTCTCAAAGAATACAAGAAGGTCTACAACAGCAAAAGAAGAACTTATCATGATAAAGGTTTTCATGAGGGACTCAATTCTTTTCTTGGACTCAAATTTTGGGAAGCAAGAGTTAAAGCCTTGAGGGCTGCACACAGAGGTGGTAGAGGTGGAAGAGGTGGTAGAGGTGGAAGGAGTCTACCTACCACTAATGCAAAGGAGTCACTTAATGAGTTTAAAGAAGTTTACATGCGTTTAGGCTTCAGAGTACATCAGATTAATCTTACTCTACCTGAAGCATGGCATTGGTTGAAACAAGTGAATCCTCATATTGACTTCTCTCTGATTGAAAATGAATGGATGAGAGAAATGATCGTGAGAGATAATAGCCTATCAAGAGCAAGTAGAAAAGGCAAGGAAGAAAGAGAAAGAATACAGATAGATCAAAGACACTTTATCTGCTTTATCATTTGGTCGATTCTAGATCGTAATACTTTTGAACAACTGCTTATAATGAGATATCACTACATTTGTTCTGCTTTTGTTCTTAATCTTTTGCTTTATTGTTAGGAGGGTATTGGAATCATCACCAAAATGGGAAATTGTTGGACTTATCTTTAAGTTTTAGTGATGAGTGCCGACTAGTCATTATAAAGCAAAGGTAAAACGATGTCTAAATCAAATGTATAGGTTTATTAGAGTTTTATATTGTATAGGTTTGATCAAACAAGCAATTTGTAAAAGGTCACCGACTTACATTAGCAGACTAGTCTAAATCAAGAGGTAGCCGAGTCAGTAGACTTGTCGAAACCTCTTCAAGACCGGCGGTGAGGGCTCAAACTCGATAATTGAAGGCTAAGGGATCAAACTTAGTAATTAAAGTCAAGGATATGGAATCGAAATTTAGGAGAGTCTCAGTGATGACCTAAATCGATTACATATACCTTGTGTAATAGGTCTAAGTTCCACAAGATAAGTGATGATTGGAACTTAGTTATATGCAAAAGGTGTAATCTAACTTCACAAATAAAAGTTAGATAAAAGATGATAAGTTGAAGTGTTTTTAAACATAGCATAATAAGGATAAGCTTACTGATGTGTATATCAGCAGGCTTATATTCTCGAGAACTCTGGACACATATTTCGATTTAATCAAAAGCTGCATTGGGAGATTACAAAGAAAGGGACAACTAACAACCTCTGATTTTATCAAACAAATCAATGGTTAAGATCAAATGGACGTTGGAAAGATTCAGATCTTTATCCAATGGTTACAAGTCAAAGGGTGGATAGATCAGAAATCACAAAAAGGAATGTGATGTGTTAGTCCTAGAAATGCATGAAAAAGCAAGTCAAGATGGAGACAAATCAAAACGGCTATGTTTGAATTTCAAACATAAGTCACAAGGACTCCTACCTATAAATAGAGGACTCTAATTCGGATACAAGTGATGAACATTAAGAGAAAAATACGAGATAATCCCGAGCTTTGATTTCTAATCAAGAAAAATACCTGCCGACCCTAATGAGCATAAGACTACTGATCCAGAGAATATATTCAATTGTAATCTGCATTCAAGCTACATCAAGTTTACACACTTGAAGACATCAAGCTGCTGATCATATCATCATGATCAAGCTGCTGAAAGCTGAATCACTTACTTGATTCAATCTTTCTTTTACAAGGAATCTACTGAAGACAGTGAAGCATTTTTGGGTGTGAAAGACTGTTGTTTGTGGTGGAGCCGGTGAAGAGGCAATCCTACCTTCAAGGACCAAAGGAAGACTTTGGAGCAAAGAATCCTACATGTTCCAAGTGTTCAGTTTGTGAAGCCATAGTTATTGGTGAAGGACAATCAACTTAGGGATGTTTGTAATGACTACATCAAAGATCTCTAGTGAATTACCTCCAACATCACATGAGAAGAGTGGACTGACTTACACCACCTGGAACCACTATAAAATCTGCCTACTTACTTTCGCATTTATATTATGGACTTAGTTTATCTAACACATCAATCTAATCGAATCTAGCAACCAATCACACACATACACTAATGAGTATCTAATACTTGGTATCATATTTAACAACAAGTAATAAGGCTTAATTTTTATATAATTCCGCATTGCACAAATTCAAGAAACTCAACGGTCGCCAGACTATCAAGTATCGCAAGTCGTCATTGAAGTTCTTGAGTTTGTTAACTCCAAAAGTTTTTAAGTGTTAAGTTTATTTACCCCCCCCCCCCCCCACTAAACTTAACCAAATCCTTTTCAAGGGACCAACAATATTCATTAGAATCATTACAGATTGAAGAAAATCATTGAATTAAAAAAGCTTGAATGGCAAAGAAACAAGCTGGAAGCAGCAGAACCTATCAATGAATTTACAGACGTTTTTATAGCTTTTTCAGACAATTTGCATAGTATTCGTTCTCTTTAAGGTTCACTAATGCATTTCATCTTCATTCCAAACTTGGTTCTCTTTATGATTCACTGGCGATTGAGAAATGTCATGGTTCTCTTTATGATTCTCTGGCGATTGAGAAATGTCATGCTTCTCTTTATGATTCTCTGGCGATTGAGTTATGTCATTGCTATCTTTTTGTCCCTCTGTCCATTAAGTTATATTGACTAGAAAAGCAATGCAATGCAATGCTTGTTCCTCTGTGGAGTTTACTTTTGTTTGAATGTGTTTAATGCTTATGATTCTCTAGTTGTTTCACTTATATGTTGTCATGTTTCAGAGATATTCACAAAACATTATGTTCACTATGTAACCATGATTTCGGGCCTGTGATATTCACTATGTTCTAACACTATGTGTGACTAAGTCAGTAAGATTCAATAATGTATGGTTTTGGACTTTTGGGGCTGAACTAAATTTATGTTTTCTTCGGTAATGCATTCTATATTAGGTTCATTAATCTATTGTATTAATAATTCACATAACATATAAGGTTCACTAATGCATTTAATCTTCTTTCCAAACTCCGATTCTCGGTCTCATTCACTAACCATGGATGTATGTCGGATTCTTTGGTTAATTCAATCGATGCATTGAAACAATATCTATTTATTGTATACGGTTCACTAATGATAATTAGGCTCATTTGTAAATCAATCTATATAACATTCATTTCTGCATGAATACAATTATTTTCTATGAAATTCACTACTAATGGTCTGATTTGCTAAAATTATTTTGGTGGTTATTAATTTGTTGCATGTACAGTTAGTACAAGAAATCAACAGATCACCAACTGAAACATATGATAGTGTAAGGAAAAATTATCAAAACGTTACAAGGCAATAATCGGTCAAAATTTGGTTATGTATGTTTAACTCTATAGTTTTTGGTTGCATATGATGGGATGCATGGCTTCGGGTTGCATTTTTCCTGCAGCTTAGCTCTTATGGATTGACAAAAGGAAACGCTTATTTTACGGTGTTTTGAAGGGCTCAAAGGAAAGGTGCTTTGATTTCCTTCATGTTTGTCAACTCCGAAAGTGCTCTATTTTCTTGCTTTGGGTAATTGGTGCGGCTGCGCTTGGGATGAATGAATAAGCAATTAAACTCATTGTGTTTCTTTGCTATTCTAGAAGATATATTGATCATATTTTAGTGCATTATGTTGCAAATGTCCTTGACATGGGTTGTACATGACCTTATAGACGGCAAAGCTAAACATTTTTGCTATTCACGCTTTGGACAAGGCTAGAAGTATCAGATGTTGTGATGGATAACAATCAGGACAACAACATGTCCAATTGAGACCGACAGATTATGAAAAAAATTTGCATTTTTTTTCTCAGGGTGTTTTTGTTGTTGGCTCTTCTGGTGTTTAATTTCATATTCTAAGGGGGCATATATACTGCTACTCATTGATGCAAATTGATGTTGATGCATACTCACACTTGATGACTTGGTGCTTAATGATTCAAGAGGGATTCACTGCAAAAAGCTTCGAAAGGGTGTGATTGGCAAATGCTATGATGGTTTTTTGTCACCGTGAAGGGTATGAAATCCATCACAAGCTTCGTTACAATCGAGTCCTTGGTTGCCGCAAATTCAAATAAATTTTGATTATGCATTTTTCTTTGTGATGTTCTATTTTTTTGTGTCCGTAGAATTATGTACATTATTATATTATATGCTATGTAAAAAAATAATGCAGCCAAAAAATCAAAAGTGATAAGAAATTCATCAAAATCTTGTTTTAATAGTCTTTGTTTCGTTTTGAGAGTTGGTTTGATATTGTTACTCCATTTTTATTCACTGTTGAAATTTACTAGTGAATATTAATAGTGAATTTTTGAATAATAGTGAATTTTGACAATGAATTTCAAACAAACGTAATTTTTGAAACTTAGCATTGTAGTTACTGAAGTTATGACTACTGAACCAAGAGACAAAAAAAGAGATTATATAATCATTGATATATGTAAACATTGATTAAAATAGTTGTTTCCTTCTCCCCAGTAATTCAAATCACTTCAATTTAGAACATACAAATGAAAATAAGCCATGGTGTTCACTTGGCATCTACACATTAACAGTCTACGAATGAAGATAAGTTGTGAATGCCCTTTTTCTGGTACATATGCTGTTATGATATTGTCCAACACTTGGTCTTCTCGCTTGTTAGCACATATCCTCTTCTCTTCAATAGCTTTGAGAAAATCTTGAAAGGAGTTTCTTGAATGAGGGTCTTGTGACTGTTTGTTAATTTTCCCCTTATGATGTCATTTACTTCCAATAGGTATGTGATATTGTTTCGGCATTGATCATACCTGCAAAAAAATGAATGCAACACATTTTTGTTAGTTAATATATTTAGCTTTTGAATCAAGGTTAGTACTGTGAATGTGACATTCACATACATTTACTGTCAATATTCACTGTAGTGAATATTCTCAGTGAATCAACTTTTCAGGAACATTAAAAACAACGGCAACAAACAGCTATTTCAAATAGTCCTCTATAACAATCTTGTTCTTGCATGCCTTAAAATCATTATAACAACATATGTTATCAGACAGTTGCATGAAAAGAAATAGGTAAATGAATACAAAAAATGAAAGATAAAACACGGAACAGAAAATGCAGACAACACATAAAATGTTATTCAGGGCCATAACCAAAGCTGGAGAAAAGACTGAACACACACTGAGTCTCTATAAATATGCCATAGCAAGCTTCAAAAGGATTTCTTCACTAGTGATTTGAAATCATTGATCAACTTTACCCATCACCAATTTTCACCCTCACATTTACATTTAGAGAGAAAATGAATTATCTCTAACCAACCATAGAAGAAATACATTGAGCATAATCCACTATGTAGACCACTAACATAGAGAGATAAAGACCAAAAAAAGTTTCAAAAAGAAGAAAACTTCTCGACATTGATATTAATGTCAGCGTATTCAAGGTTTCAAAACCAAGTAACCAACTGAATATAGCGATAGATGAATTCTTTAGAACGTACTCCCATTGTGATTTTACCAACTAGTGAAAATGTATACTCAATCCCATGAAACTAAAGCCAATGTAATATCAAGCAGTCAATACAAATGAACAAAAATGTGAAGCAATAACATTGGAACATTAAACAAGTACCCTGTCACGAAATTCTCGGATGAACTGCTCAGGCTTCTTAATCACAAAATTACCCGTCTTGTGTTTCTTAGCTCTCTGCTCCAACTGCTCTTTTCTCCTAATTGCCCATTGCTCATTGTTCTTCATCTTCTTCAAAACCACATCGGATGTATAATCCAGTGGCTTTTGCTCTTCTTCCGTCATATTTCACAATTACCTGCGCTTACAATCAAAAATCAGAATCTTCTTTGATGCAATCTTCATTAATTTCACGTGCTTACAAAACCAAAACCAAAAACACAAAATAATTTCACGTGTACTATCGAAATAATTACAATAAGAGAAAGATACGAAACAACTGTGATTACCAGAAATATGAATCGGCGATGGAGGACGAAAAGAAGCTGAATATGAATCGGCACATATATGTACCGTCAATATTCATTGTAGTGAATATTCTTAGTGAATCAAACTTTTTAGGAACATAAGTTCTAGAAAACAGTTAACCATGAGCCTAATAAGCAAGCAGGTAAAGCTAAAGTAGACATGATAAGTAAGGAATCAGTTGAATTTAAAGAACCCAAACTTGGTGCTGTAAGAAAGCTGAACACCATCACCATCACTTGCATGTAAACATTGAATGCATGTTAAAGTGAATTTGAGTGAATATTCACTACTTGGCTTAGTGGATTTTCTCAATGAATCAGCGTTTTATGAACTAAAACATAAAAAACGAGAGACAGAGGTAGGACAAAAGAGCTATATTAATGTTTAACAAGTGAAATAATCTATATATGTACAAGAAGCTGGGATATACATTAAACACCTTGATTGTTCAAACTGAGAAAACAATCGAAATGATAGATACCACATTCACTAAATAAACATTCACTAAATAAAGGAAAACCGATTAGTGAATTTGTCCAATTACAAGGTCAGTACTAATTAAATGGAAACAGAGCAGTGAATTTGTCCAATCATGAATCTCAGTACTAAAACTTGCTGCTATAAACAGTGAATGCATATTAAAGTGAATTTGAGTGAATGTTCACTGAGAAAATAATCAAAATTTCACTAAGCCAAGTATTGAATATGCATTCAAAGCAAATTTCATTGAGAAAACAATCAAAATTTCACTAATCGCACATAATCCTCAGTGATTTCAAATCGAAGAAGACCATGTTTTTTATCAATTAAACCAACTAGCACAGTACCTTCAAAATTCTGTATAGCAATGAACTTGCTGATCAAATCCATACCCGGTTTTTCTTGATAGAATTTCCCTACCAATGTATTCTGGAATTTTGTTGCAAGAGAATAGTAATTTCCGGCTCACCTCTAAATGTGCCGTGAAGAAATTTTTGGGGAGCAGGAAGATTTGAGTTATGCATCGCCGAAGATCGGATGGAAGAGAGTCGATTGCGACCTTTGTTGAAGTTGAATCTGTGAAGGAGCCGCCATATGAGGGTGAATCGAGAAATTGCGTAAATTAGGGATGATTGAGTAGGGGATTTGGTTGAGAGAAATTTGGGATGAAGACGTCATTTTCCTCTAAAGCGAGTTAGTTTTATTATGAAGGGTAAAAATGTCTTTTAGCTACATTTTTGTCCTTTATGCAACATTTTTAAACTTGTCCTATTTACTAATTAGTAAAATATTTTTGTCCTTGTGCCTCATTACCCCTATGAATTTTGTATTTTCATTTGTGAAAATTAGGATAAAGGTTGTGAGATGTTTGTTATTTATTAAAAATATTGTAAATATTTCTGAAATATGTATAAAAAAGGCACAAAGAAGGTTAAAATTTAGGGGAATGAGGAGAAGATGAAATATTTCATCAATTAAGTAGAAGACACGATCTTTTGAAACTTTTGCATAAAGACAAAACTATTTATTCATCGTCGAAAATTCACTTGTGTTCGAAATTCATCGTTTAAATTCACGCCGAAATTTATTGTCGAAATTCACTAATTTTCAAAATTAGTTGTCGAAATTCACTAATTTTAAGATTCATCGTCAAAATTCATCTTTGTCAAAATTCATCGATTTCGGATTCATCGGAGATTCATCGATTTTCGGGATTCATCGTTTGTCCTTCTCGCTATAAAAATTATGCAGATTGTCCTTCTCCTTATAAAAAATATGTAGTCGCCTGTTAGTTAAAATTATTTGATTGTGTCCTTATCCCAATTTTCCATAAAATTTATGGGAAATTAGGGATAATGACACAATCAAATATTTTTATGGGAAATTAGGGATAAGGACACAATCAAATATTATTAAGCAACAGGACAACTACATATTTTTATAGGAGAAGGACAATCGCATAATTTTTATAGCGAGAGGAAGGACAAACAAAGAATCCCAAAATCGGTGAATCTCCTAGTGAATCCCAAATCGGTGAATTTCGACAAATGAATTTTGACAATGAATCCCAAAATCGGTGAATCCCGACAATGAATTTTGAAAATTAGTGAATTTCGACGATGAATTTCGGCAAAGAAATTTAAATGCAGTGAATTTCAACACAAGTGAATTTCGATAGTGGATAAATAGTTTTGTCCTTTATGCAAAAGTTTCAAAAGATCGCCCTTCTACTTAATTGATGAAATATTTTTGTCCTTCTCCTCATTACCCCATATTTTTAAGTAACATGACAAATACATATTTTTATAGGAGAAGGACAACAATCGCATAATTTTTATAGCGAGAAGGACAAACAAAGTGAATCCTTAAAATCGGTGAATCCCAAATCGGTGAATTTCGACGTTGAATCTGAAAATCAGTGAATTTCGACAATGAATTTTGAAAATTAGTGAATTTCGGCAGTGAATTTAAACAGTGAATTACGAACCAAGTGAATTTCGACAGTGAATAAATAGTTTTGTCCTTTATGCAAAAGTTTCAAAAGACTGTCCTTCTACTCAATTGATGAAATATTTCTGTCCTTCTCCCTCATTCCCCTAAAAATTTATTATAAATGGCACAATACTCTTAATACTAAATTAAAATGTTTTTTTTTATTAAACCAACAATTTTTATTCAACCAAATTCGCTAAAACTACGGTAATAACATCATTCGGAGGTTGAGCCCCCCATACGGTGACACCAAAAGAATCAACTCCTAATCGAGCTAACAAGTGAGCCGGAATTTTTCCGTACACCTTACAAAAGAAAACGAATCGAACTAAAAGTAGCCACCTCCGCAGGGCAATCTTGCGACAGATAACCAAACGCGAAAAATTCTTTTTTCCCACTAAATTTAAATGTTTAATCAAATAAATAATAAATGTAAACCAATTATAACAATTAAAATACAAAAATAAAATAATAAACCAGAAAATACGTAAAAATCAACAAAAAAAAATCTACTAAACTTGATATTGTTAATAGAAAGCAAAAGTAATGAAAAAACACACTCTTCATTTGGGCTCCACTAAACATGATGGATAAAATGAACCTAAAGTTAGGCATGAGCACACTCTTCATTTGGGCTCTACTAATCATGGTATGTTAAGCAGGGGCGGATGGACCTTTTGGGGTGGGGGCACTCCCCCCCACCTTCGGATCCAAAGAAAAACGCTACTCTATATGTTAAGTCCTTCCTCTGTTTCAATTTGCTTGGAACTTATTCTATTTATGCATGTTCCAAATAAGTCTCATAACTAATATCTAGACTTAAATTTGCTTCTTAAATGTCTAAAATACCCACATATTAGCATTTATTAAAAAATGTAAGATCAATATAAAAGGGATGTAATTGTAAATTAATCATGTTTTTAATGACTATATAAAGTAATAAATGATGTTCCCTTATATTTTTAGAGTTCCAAAAAGTCTCAAATAAATTGGTACGGGGGGAGTATTTTTTTTGCCCCCATAAAATTTATATTAATCCATATAATCTATAATAATCAGAAAATTTGACATAAAACTTTTATCGTGTAAATAAAATATATAGTTATTACCAAAGTGATAAATCTAAACAATTTTTTTTATTTTTAAAACACAATATTAATTAATTTTGAAATGTCGGTTTCTCTAAAAAAAATATTATTTTTAGTGTTTGAAATCTTTATTAATAGGAGTAGAAAGATTAATGTGTTCGCGTGTTTTTTATTCTGATCCAAGGGGACAAAAAAACACTAATTTACATTTTTCCTGATGGGAAATTATCTTTAGAATTATCGTCTCCTCTTGTCGAGGATGCATGGCCAAGTTTAACAGTTTTTAATTAGTTGGCTTATGAGTCCAAAGGCAACTGGTGGTGATATCATTTAAGGTGTTGGCTTTCCAAGACTCGGAGATAGCGTTAGCAAGTTACGTTGAGGACCGCCTATGGTGGATTAGCGTAGAGTTTCAAGAGGTATCTATATCGTTTTCCATAGTTCCAGTTGTATGGACCGATTTGGGAAACTATGTAATGTATGAGTTATGAAATGAAAAGATTGTACTAGGAAATGTAATAGCCGAGTTTTTTTTTGATGGTTTAGCTTCTGCATTTATGTTTTTAGCACACATCATAAGGATGGATGACAATTTTGATCAAACCCGGTGGATATGCACCCTACCTTACCCATTAGGGTATGGTACATTTAAGGGTAGCGTAGTGTATGGATTTGATTTTTCAAAATCCGTCGTGGGTAGTGCATGGTATTGATAGTCGTAATGTCCACCCGACCCACTATATAATAAATAAATTACACACACACATATATACATATTTTTGTATATATACACATATATACATCTACATATATATACATACATATATATATATATATATGCATGTATGTATCATAACCATTCCGTCTCAAATCATAGACATAAATAAGCAATTCTTTGTTCGACAATAGACGAATAAGTTCTATATTTATCTAACTCATCAAAAAAAAAAATCAAAGGAATACGAACACACATTTTAATAGTCTAACATGAAAACATCATGTTGTTAATGGTCGGAGAAATTCCTCATTTTGTTAGGAGTGAAAATATGATATGAAATTCACTTTAAACAGAGTTAGACAATCATTTGAGTGATATTTTTCTAATATCTCTTAATGTTGGTGTTCTTGAACGATAAAAAAACAATAGAGAAAATTGCAATTTACCCCCTCAAACTATAAACTATGCAAAATTTACACCCTTAAACTATTATTTGCTCGATTTATAATCTTAAACTATACATTTTGATCAATTCACAACCTTAAATTTTTAATTGATCAAATTTCAACCCTTTATTTATAATTAAACTTTTAAAAATCTTTATTGAAGGGTAAAGTTGTTATTTTCAATTCATCTTCCTCACATTCTTCTCCATCAACCTAATTTCTTCCCCTTTCGCCAAACCCACACAACACCCAGGGGCGGACGCAGGATCCCGGGTGAGGGGAGACGATACTATAGGCGAGTGTAAATTTTTAGGGGGAGGCAAAAAAATTACACAACATACATAATAGTGTTTTTTCCGGATCTAAGGGGGGCGCTTGACCCCCCTCCCCTCCTCCTACATCCGCCCCTGACAACACCAACAAGTGCAGACTTTGACAGTGAAACTAAAAGCAAATATTTGAACAACTAAAGCAATATACACCTTTAATATGCTTGTTCATTCACGCATCAATTGTCCATTTTTATATTTTTTTATTTGGAGGAGATTATGTAAAGCTTTTAATTTTTAAGAAATGAGGCATGACGATACCGAATATCGCACTCCACACGTGGCGTCACGAGATAGTCCTTCGGACAAGAGTAAGTGATAGCCCGAGGTCGAATTACGAGATGAGACATCGACAACCGACATGATCGAGAGAACCGAGACGATGGGCCCATCTCGATACCGCAAGATGGAAAGCTCGGGATGCGGACAAAGTCCACTCTAAACACGCAGCCTCGCGCTTGGTCCCCGATAATCTGAATAAACGTCAAGGTATTCATGTCGATGCCAGGCTCGAGGCTAAGGCCATCTAGTAGACTCCAGTGCTATGACGATCGACTATCGAGCGAAGTAGTAGACGATCATCCGCACCAATAGCGATGTAGGACAATGAGTCCCAGGCTCGACACGCAGTCGGCAATATCGACATCGTGAGCGAGTCCGCACCACCGTTGTCAAGCCCATTAACAAAGTGATAACTTGGGCAAGGGTAAAGGCCCATTAAAGGGTAAATCGATACAATAACATGTTTCGACTTAACCTTAGGGTTAGGGCAAGTGTTGTCATTATAAATACCCCATTCCAGAACTACGTGTGACTTGATTCCAGGAGGATAACAGGATACATAGGCAACCGGAGAGACTCTCTCGGCTCGATCCTAAAATCACCCCAAAATCATCCTTGATTCAATCATCCCTAGATTAAACGACCGGATTTATTCATAGACGAAACCCAAAGATCGCCATTGGCGCTAGAAGGAGGGCCTTCTATCGGTGATGGATCAAGGAGTGATGGTGGTCAAGTTAATGGCGTAACATGCGAAGCACGCAATCGAGATCCGAGCTTATTGTCGAGTTTCAACCGTTGGAACAAGAATTCCACCAATCAGATTGAAGAAGAAGGAGGGGCGAACAAACCCTCCAAATTTCGTGCGATCGGAGTCCGTTTAGATACCCGATCGTTGCCGGAAAGATGTTCAGATCACCAAAAACGCAGCGAGATCGGGCGGCTAGTTTATGGAGTTTTAACCGTTGAAACAATAATTCCACTGGTCGAATGAAGAAGAAGGGGGTGAAAGAATCCTCAAAATTTTAAGCCGATCGAGTTCGCTTAATCGCCCGATCGTCGCAAAGAAGTTGTCTTTGTATCAAAACGCAGCAGAACCCTAATCGCCAGCTTTAGTCGGCGGCTGTTATCAACAATTCAACCGTTGGAATGAAAATTTCTCCGGTCATATTAAATAATACAGAGATAAGAACAATCTTTAAAAATTTCATGCCGATCGGAGTAGGTTTCGATTCCGATCATCGCCTAAAAGTTGCGATTCGTGCAAAAAAGCGTAAAAACCCTAATCTGCAGTTCCAAGTCGGCTGAATATTCCCGACAATTGAACCGTCGGAACAAGATTTCCACCGTTCAGATTCGAGACTTATCAGGACCGAACAAGTCCTAAAAATTTTAGGCCGATCGGAGTTCGTTTGATTTCTCGATCGTGGCAAAGAAGTTACTGTAGGCACCAAAAACACAGCAGGATTCTGGACAGCAGCTGCCAATTTGGCGGCTTATTCCCGGAGATTGAGCCGTCGAAAGAACAATTCCACCGGTCACATCGAAGAAAAGTGAGGGTAGAACGATCCCTCCAAATTTCGTGCCGATCGGAATCCGTTTCGAGGTCTGATTGCCACCGGAAAGACACTGCTATGGTGCCCGAGAAAGCAACGAATTATCTACCGTATCTAGCTATCCACGAAGCGAGTTCTCAAGCTCCAAGGATCGAGCCAAGCTCTTTAGCTCTCCAGGTTCTTACAATCGTTATTTGAAATTCTTATACACTTTGTAAGCCTTTATTATATGTGTAATGTTTTTTTATCACATTTACATTGCACCACAAAGACTCGAGATATCGAGCACCGGCATTCGAGCTCTACGGACTCGTCTTGCCCTAAAGTCCGAGATCGACTCGGCATCGTTCACGGATTTTATCTAACAAAACAAACAAGTATAATCCGGTTAACCTCAAGTATAAGGATCGTAGTAATAGTGGTTAATGCCGGGTCGATCTTACGGGGAACTGGCGATTGCTAACCCTAGTTTTTGTTTAACTAACTAACCTATGTCACGATTACTAAACTAAACAGATATGGAAACGGTAAATAATTCACAAGAAAGATGACAATAACGTAAACTGGACAGAAGATCAAGGATCTAAAGCCAGGAAAGATAGTTTCGAACCAATTTAAACTAAACTAAACCTAATATGCAATAAAAGGGGTTTAAATCAATAAGTTACGAACGAACAAGCAATTGATCCACCTATCCTACCAACATTCAATTTCAATCCGGATTACCTCGTGATCTTTAACCAAGCTGTGATTCACCTCACTAGGGCATGAACTCCTAATTCCTTAGAAAAGTTCGTTTCTTAATCTTCTATCTCTCGATTTAAAAGATTATTACTTTCAAAGCGAAGGTGTAAGATTTCTCAATCTAATTATCTGTAGATTCAACCTAATTAACTCTCGTTGTTTTATAGGGTGAAAATCTAATCTTTATTATATTGATCTAGGGTTTAACAAGATTTTCATCAATATAAACATCACACGTGCAAGCATCTTTCGATAAAATTGCAATGAACAATGATAAACGATAATAAAGATACAACTTGAATAAAATACTCACAAGATAATCCTGAAACGAAATCAAAGTGTTGGTAGAACGGCTTCACAACGCTTATTTCTAGAGGGTTTTAGCCTCTGAACATCCTCTTGGAACTTGGAATTGTTTGAGTAAAATTGCATAAAAGAATCTAAAGAGAAATTATATGAAAACAAAGGAAAATCGCAGACTTAGCCGCCTGTGGGTTTTAGGGTTCGAATATATGATGTGATTGTGGAGAAAATACGCCGCCTTATATAGAATTCAAGGCGGTTCAATAAGTCGGCGTTCGGACGCCCGTCTGGAAAGGGTGAACGTCCGTCTGGCTTATGTTAACTTCTTCGAATCGGGCCGAAATGGATCGGGCGCCCGTCCTTCACTAAATTGGGCGCTCGTCACGTGAAAATCTGAACATCCTGAACCAAACTTCTCTTCCTGGACGCTCGTTTAGATGACCAAACGCCCGTCCACTCTGGACGCCAGTTCAAGCTGCTGGACGCCAGTCCAGGGTCGACTTCATCTTGATTTCTTCATCTCTATCTCTTTCCATCAAATCCAATCATCATTATCTTTTTTTTATCATCAATTAGCTCGACTCTTATCTCTTTTTGATCAACATTTGAGCATCAAACATGTACCTATAACACATTAAAACATCGCAAAATGTAATATCGTCCAAATAATCATAAAAATCACAATTAAAACACCTAAATTAACCAATTTTGCGAATAACTTATTTAAAACCTCATTTACTCAATATTTCCGTTAAACACTCGTTTCTTATGCAATTTAGTACAAATACGGGGGAAAATATCATAGAATATAGCGTTATAAATCGTATAAATTCACCCTTAACAGCATCATATTTTGGAACTCTCCTAGTCGAACGTGGTGGGATGAGCCATTTTCTTTGAACTCGCCTACCGAACCTGAGGGTCGAGCTATATTATTTTGGAACTCACCCAACCGAATCAAGCGGTCGAGCTATCTTATTTTGGAACTCACCCTACCGAACCCGGGGTCGAGCTATATTATTTTGGAACTCATCCTACCGAACCCGGAGGGTCGAGCTATATTATTTTGGAACTCACCCTACCGAATCAAGCGGGTCGAGCTATCTTATTTTTGAACTCAACCTACCGAACAGAGCGGGTCGAGCGGAGATCGAGCTCGACTCGGCATCACATTTGGAGCTCGACTTGAGCGAATCTTTTATAAAACCGCAGGTCGGCTCGGCCTCATATTTGCAGGTCAACTTGAGTGCATCTTTAATAAGACCGATCCCGGCTCGGCATCATATTATATAAGACCGAGCTCGGCTCGGCATCATATTTGGAGCTCTCTCGAGCAAATCTTTAATAAGACCGAGCTCGGCTCGGCATCATATTATATAAGACCGAGCTCGGCTCGGCATCATATTCGGAGTTCGAAGGCAATCTTATGTAAGTCCGCTTGCCATCTAAGCATGGTACCAACAGACTACGCCAAATAAGATAAGCTCTATCTCGATTAATTTCATTGTCACATTTTTATGCTTTGTAATAAGTCGATACGACAATTGGTTTTGATGCATTTTATTGGAGTGGTTTTCTTTTGATTTATGTCTTACTTATAAGTCCATGTGATTGAAAGATAAAAGAGGCAAAAGTCAACCACAACAACGAATCCTCGATATGATGGAGTTAAAATAAAATAGTGAATAAAGCCAAGTCAATGACAAGTGCTTATATCACTCCCAACCAAATTAATAAGCCACAATGCGAGGCGCTTGGAAGATCCCACGATGGATACCTTATTCGACCAGTTCATAAGCACCACGAAATGCGACAGTCGAATAAGGAGTTATTTAATTCGACCAGTTCATAAGCCTGACGAGGCACGACCCTTGAATTGAGCTCCGACCCAATAGCCAAGTCAAGCCCATGAGGCAGTACAACGCTAGGTCGACTCATATTCAAGTGTACCAAGAGTCATGCACTCATACTACACTTGGAGGGGCATAAGGGAATTAAATCCAAAGGACTACACCCTATAAAGAAACGACGCAAGGGAATTAAGTCCAAAGGACTACACCCTAGGCAAATATTCATCAAACACAAACGGCATTCAGTTTGCTCTCGTAGTAGGTTGATAGCAAAATAACTAACTGCTAACTTTAACCGACAGAGTATCGAGTCAACAGTAGTATAGTGATAACAAGGTCGAATCCACAGGGAACAACGTTTAAGTACCAAAGTCGACGTAGAACTTGGTTTAGGTCAAGATTGCAGTGGAGAGATATTACACTAGTGCGAAAGTAAAAATTAGCTAACGGTTGTAGTTCTAATTATTAAAAGGTATAGCCGAATTATGATCCAACGAGCTATTTTTACCCCTAAGGGAAGACTTGACAAGGAGCGTGTATTAACCAACCTTCCTTTCCACAAGAATTTTAACGACATCCACGGGTGCCAACTCCTAATTCGTGTTAAGATTCAACAACTCTCGCTCAACACTATGCGAAGTTAATTAATTTTCCTTTAGAAAACCAATTAACCTAACATGATTATGCTCTTAGAGTCGCCGAACAACGATGACAAACCTCTCAGTATTGGAAACGGTCCTAACAACTAGGCCGAATCTACGCAACGATCCTAAAACCCCTTTTCCCACATCTCACCGCAAAAATACATTTATAGGTTCGATATGTGTGACAATGAACTAAATGATCGGTTTAATTCAAAACGCTCGATTAAGTTTTAGGACGTGGATTACTCATTAAAACATTATTTTACGCGCTACACAACTCCCGCTTAATCCCCTTGTATGCTTTTACTGCTTTTACATAATTCGACTATACGTACGTTTAGCTATTCATTTTGGCGATAATAACGGAATGATTAACGGAAATTATATTAACAACGGAAAGTAAAAGCGAATTCATTTTTTTTATAAGTACATATATGTATTTATATATATAGATATATAGTTATATAGCTAATAATATATATAATTGCATAAAAGTAAATATACTATATATATATATATAAGTGCGTAATTAAAATGCGTAAAAGTAAATATATATATATATATATTCATATAATGCGTAAATAAAATGCGTAAGTAAAATGCGTAAAAGTAAATGAAAGATCAAAACAACGAACTATTGATAACTATACTATTACAACGGTATTTTAATTAATTTATACAAAACATATATATATATATATATACGTCCCGAATAAGATAAAAAAGAAGAGGAAGAAAATGGAAATAGATCTATATATATATATAAATAAAATTACCCGATTACAACTATTGATTCCGAGATCGTAGTCTTCCGGACATTACAACGACTTCAGCAACACCGAACTTCCGATAATTTCCCGAGCATTACAACGATACTACTACTACTAAATTATTCTCGGCATAATGCCTTTACTAAAACTAAAAGAAAGAAACGAGGGAGTTAGATCTATATACACAGAGTATATATATATAAGGTGTATATATTATATCTCCTTCTCCGCTCTCTGAATGCGTCCTTATATAGCAAAGTCCAGGGGCCGGTCTAGACCGGGTAGGGGCCGGTCTAGACCGGATGCAATGATTACATTCATCCCCCCTAATTTATATTTTTCGGATAAAAATTATATATTTTGGAATAAAACTTCTAAAATTCATATCTTGAGTTGTAGACCTCCAAAAATTGCAAACGAAATGCCAAAATTACGGTCTCGAGAAACTCTACAACTTTCATGAAGGACTCTTCTTCATAAAACGTCTTCTTGAGTACCTCGTGTTCCTCCGAACGTTTTTCGATATTTTTACGAAATTGAATCAATTAGCCACTTGACTACCATTTGAGTTGTAAAAGTCCGATTGACTTGATTCAAAATCCATTGGAAAGCTTTCTTGAAGATATACAACTTTTATGAAGGAAACTTCTTCAGAAAATGTCGTTTTGATGAGCCATTCAGTATTACGAAGATATTTCGATTTCTACTAATCCGAATTGATTAGTCAATTGACCATAACTTGAGTTTTAGAACTCCAATTGACGTGATTCAAAGTGCGTTGGAAATCTTATGTGAAGATCTACAACTTTCATTAAGAAGTCATCCCCTGAAAATGCCTCTAAGCTGGGTCAAATCTCCGTCGAAACAGGTTTTGGTTTTAAGTATGTAAGATAATTTGATCCATTTGAACTCGTAAACTTGTGGCATCTTCTTCTAATCCTCTAAACACATCTTTTAGACTCAAAACATGTCGTTACGTGGAAATCTTGGTCAATGTATAATCCTGCAATGAACCACCAAAATACCAAACGTAAATCCGACACGACACTCCGGTTACTAAACCGGTACAAAACTAGTAAAAACACGATAAAAATACGATATTTTATATAATAGTTACTACTTATATATTTTTATGAAACTTAGGAATTAAAGACTAAAATGATACAAAAGTGCTCAAAATGATATCGAAACGGGTGAAAAGTTATAAAAATAATCAGTGAATTTTTCCGTTATCACAACCCCACTTAGCTTTTGGTCGCCCTCGAACAAAACAAGCGATAAAACAAAATGAATGAGGAAAAATTCATGAAGATAAGATATTAATGACAATCGGATGATGCAACCATTCGAATCATAACTACACGTTAACCGCAATATAAATGTATAACAGTAGTATGTGTGACAAGCCTTTTCAATTTCCACTATCCTCTCTTGAATAAATCAAGCAAACGCACAAATATCCATTCAGATAAATTCTAATAAATTTCCTAGGTATAAAGCGATATGCCCACACAAAGTTCTCCTGTACTTATTAGGATAATCCCTAAAGCATATCATTCAGTTTATACTGGGGATAGTCAAGATATAACTAAGTTGTAAACCAACTTTCCACATTTTTAAATTTAACTTAATTTCACATGTGTATATATGCCCTCATTCCAAAGAATAGGATGTTTCGTGATAACACCCTAGCCGGACTACTATCATCAGTGCGTTCGGGAGCTTTTAAACCTTATAGTGATATAGGGCGCTTCGTGATAACGCCCACTTTGCACTCAAATCATTGGTAGCTACAACCGACATATATGTAGTTCATCTTAATTTGGTATTTTTCTTTTCATTCCACTTAACTTATATCCTTTCTATCACATTCAAACCTTCGAGATATTCACGATAATGCGTTCAAAAATTAGGTACTAAGTTGCCGCAATTATCTCTAGAATAACCACTAGGATACTTGAATGGATACAGCTTTAAAATTTTCGCTCAATATCAAAGGCTTACGTGAACAATGAATTCATGTTACACAAATAAATTTGGGGTTAAAATGCACTTACGGTTCACTTTAGTTATACATATCCAAATTGATCAATACATCTTTAAATCCATGAAATATATACCTTATACTGATTATTTTAATCAACTAAATAATGCTCAAAAGAATCAAAACTAAGGGTTTAAACACTTACCGCCATTTCTAAACCAACCGCACTCTACCCCACTTACGATTTTGCATTATTCTAAGAGTGTAAATGAGATAGAGAAGAATACTTAGCTTATAAACTTGGCGAAAGGTGCTACCAATCCCGTAATGTGCCCATGAGAAAGCACGACCGAATCCCTATATCAAAACCAAAACAAAACAAACATTTAAGCAAACACGGGACATGGTCCTCGTGCAAAAGTATGCAATAGGGATATGGGAATAATAAGATAATGGCCTCATCACGTCGAGAAAATTCGATAGGCAAATAGAGAGTATCACATGAGCATATATCGTAGTCAAGTCACTATTCCTAGTTTCATTTTTATTACACACGCTTTTTATTAAGGTGGGAATACTCACCACTATACTACAACTACTAGAAATTTGAAACAGAGACTAGATCATAAAATGAAATGTGTGAAAGAGTGTTGAGTCTTTTATACCCAGATTCTCAAGGGTTCTACAACCTAAGTCCAAGAAATGAAGTGTTTGAATTTTTCTCTCAGATTCTCCTCGGGATTTTCGGATAACCACCTAATCGTTCCCATCTTAATAACATTCAAACCTTCATCTTGAGACTTGGTTGTGCGTTGTGTTCATCTTTCATTATGGTCATATTTCATTAAGACTAGGCTTATCCAAATTATCTTTATTATTATTATTATCGGGCTGCCTCCGGTAGCGCTTTTGTTTAACGTCGTTGGCTCGACTAAGACTTAGAAACGATTTATCAAGACTCGGATCACCAAATGCACAATTTCGAGCCTCATCGAATGGTAACTTCTTATACTTTTTAGACGAAGGCCGTTCGTGATGAAAGTTCCGTGCTTCGGATGTGTTACCTCGATGGCTCCTCGAGTCGAAAACTCGCAATACCGTATATAGGTCCTCGACCACCTTGACTTAAGTTTGCCTTGAAATAAATGGAGGCGAGTATTATAGAAAAGGACCTCATCACCTACGTCGAAAATACGAGATTTGATCAACTTATCATGAAGCATTTTGGTCTTTTCCTTATATTTCGCGAACAATCGTAAGCTTGAAAGCGAAACTCATCTAACTCGCTCAACTGAGCCATCCTTCTTTCACCGATTAATGCGTCATCCATATTTAGATTCTTAATCACCCAATAGGCCTTATGCTCTAACTCTACGGGAGATGGCAAGCCTTGCCAAAACGAGCATGTAGGGTGACATACCTATTGGTGTCTTAAACGCATTCGGTGTGCCCAAAGCGCATCATCTAACTTTTTGACCAATCCTTAAGGTTAGAATTCACTTTGCTTTCTCAAGATTCTTTTGATTCCCGATTGGACACCTCTACTTGGCCACTAGTCCGAGGATGGTAGTAGCGTTGCCTAACTTATGAGTGACCCTGTACTTCATTAAAAGCTTATTGAAATCTCTATTAGCAAAGTGACTTCCATTGTCACCGATTATTGCTCGAGGTATTCCATACCGGGATATAATATGTTTCTTAAGAAACTTTATGACTACATGTTTGTCGTTAGTAGGTGAAGCAATTGCCTCAACCCACTTTGAAACGTAATCACAGGCGACAAGAATGTACTGATTCCCGAAAGAAGACGGATATGGTCCCATGAAGTCTAATCCCCATATATCAAATACTTCACACACTAATATCGGTTTCGGGCATCTCATTTCTCCTGAAATCCTTCCCGAGCGCTGACAGCATCACACATCTTAACATAAGCATAAGCATCCTTGAAAATAGTGGGCCAAGAGAACCCACTTTGTAACACCTTTAACGCTGTTCTCTCGCCTTAGAAGTGGCCACCGCCTCTTTATCATGGCAAAACGAGAAATACTCACTATCTCACCGTCATCAACACATCTCCTCGTGATTCCATCAAAGACATAGCCTAAAAATTAAGGGATCTTCCCACACATATCGGTTTACCTCACTAAAAAACTTCTTTTTCTGGTTTTCATCAAACTCAGGATCTACAAATCCACACTCGTAATAATTAACAAAAGGTGCATACCAAGGGTTCCCATTCTTTCCTCTCTGCAGGAAATTTCCTCGCTTAACCGGGAGCATCGTATCCACTACTTAACAACCGCTCATCCCGAAAATGATCATCAATTTCAACCCTAATAGAGTGTTTATTGTCTCCTGCTCCATCCTACCGAGGTGGTCAGCTACTACGCTCTCACACCCTTTCGATTCTTAATTTCTACGTCAAATTCTTGAAGAAGCAATATCCACCTCAACAAGCGTGGTTTTGCATCCTTCTTGGCAAATAGATATCTCAACGCAGCATGGTCAGTGTGAACTATGACTTTCGATCCAACCAAGTATGACCGGAACTTATCGAAAGCAAAAACAACAGCTAAAAGTTCCTTTTCAGTTGTGGCATACTTTTGTTGAGCCGAGTTCATGGTATGACTCGCATAGTAGATAGGCGAAACAACTTGTCAATCTTCCGACCTAGACACTCTCTACGGCATAATCACTTGCATCACACATCACTTCGAACCCCTTAGACCAATCAAAGTGCTACCAAGATAGGAGCCGAAGTAAGAAGTTTCTTAAGAGTTCGAAAAGCATCTAGGCATGCCGCATCAAAACACAAGGGCACCTTCATCAATTGAAAAGTAAGAGGTCTAGCAATGTGGAAAAACTCGAATGAATCTACGATACAAACTCGCATGTCCCAAGAACGAACGTAGAGTCTTCTTGATTTGTAGGCATAGGAAGCTTAGAAATTACCTCTATTTTTGCTCTATCGACCTCTATTCCTTTCCCCGATACCTTATGTCCTAAAACAATTCCCTCGGGCACCATGAAATGACACTTTTCCCAATTTAAAACCAAGTTTGTCTCTTCACAACGCAAAAGCACCTTATCAATGTTCGCAAACACTCATCAAAAGTATCACCAAAAACGCTAAAGTCATCCATAAAAACTTCCATGAAATTATCTATCATATCGGCAAAGATAGCCATCATGCATCGTTGGAATGTCGCGGGTGCATTACACAACCCAAACGGCATTCTTCTAAATGCAAAAGTGCCATATGGACATGTGAAAGTAGTTTTATCCTGGTCATGTATATCGATGTGAATTTGATAATAGCCACTAAAACCATCCAAAGCAAGAAATGCATGACCACTTAGACGCTTCTAGCATTTGATCAATAAAGGGTAGGGGAAAATGATCTTTCCTAGTCTTATCATTCAAAGATGCGAAAATCAATACAAACTCGTGACCAAGAATAACTAAGCAGTAGGAATAGGCACACCTTTTTCATTAAGCTCAACTGTGATGCCTCCTTTCTTAGGCACGACTTGCGTAGGGCTCACCCATTCACCTGTCGGAGATTGCGTAGATTATCCCTAACTCAAGCATTTTTACCACGCTCTTTTCTTACCACCTCTTGCATATGTGGGTTTAGTCGTCTCTCAAACCGCCTCGACCGGTTTGGCATCTTCTTCTGAATGATCTTGTGCTTGCAGATACAAAGATCGATCCTTTTTATGTCAACCATCTTCCATCCGAAGGCCTTTTGTGTTTTTTCGAACGTGGATCAACTTAGCTTCCTCGCAAAACGGTTAGTGCGAGATGAAACAATAAGAGGAAGTAATTCATCAGTTCTAAAACACATACTTTAAATGCTTAGAAGTGGCTTCAACTCCGGATCGAGAGTGGTTCCTCGATTGACGGCTTTGGCGCTTGCCGACCAAACCGAGCTCTAGCTTCTTATTCCGACTTGCGTCAACAAAAGGAGTTGCCTCCAAATGATATACCCGAACTCTCATTTGTGGATCGTCATCCTCTGCAGGTGCTTGACTTCATCAGCATTCTTCCATTGGTTCTTGGTATCCTGCGTTAGTGTGCTCCAAAATACAAGGATATATAGCATCAATAGAAAAACAATCACTTTTTTCATCATCAGGATGCTTCATTGCCTTATACACATTTATGGCTACACTCTCTTTCCCGACTCGTAGTATAATCTCTCCCCTCTTAACGTCTATCAAGGTCTCTCCTGTGTTCAAGAAAGGCCGACCTAACAAAAGTGGGGTTTTAGAATCCATATCCATATCTAAAACTACGAAGTCAACAGGGAAAACAAACTTGTCTACCTGCACCAACACATCTTCAGCTACCCCTAGAGGTTTCCTAACAGACCTATCTGCCATCTGTAAGGTCATTCCTGTTGGCTCTAACACTCCCAATCCCAATTTCTCATAAACTCCTCTAGGCATCAGGCTCACAGAAGCCCCTAGATCACATAGCACATTTTTGAACATAGTTTCGCCAATGGTAATTGGGATGGTAAAGCTACCTCTATCCTGTAACTTGGGGGGTATCTTATTCTCAAAGATTGCAGAACATTCCTCACTCAAATGCACCATCTGTTGCATCTTCTCCTTACTCGACAACATTCCTTTTAGAAACTTAAAGTATGGGGGAATGCTCGAAATTGCCTCTAATAGGGGAATATTCACCTCTACCTTCCTTAAAAGATTCAGAAATTTTGCCTGACCCTGGGTCAGGATGTCCTTTCTGGTTCCCTTAGGAGGATAGGGTAAAGTATTAACATCAAAATCAGGGGGAGGAGGAGGAATTCTGTTTTTCTTACCTCTTTCTTTAGGTGGTGAGGCTTCTTCTTCTTTGATGTCCAAGACCACATAGTCTTTCTTCGGTGCTGCACCTTCCAATGCTTTCTTATTTGCCTCAGCCAAAGCCTTTTTCGTGGCTTCTAATTCTTTCCTCATTGCTTCCATTCTCTGCTTGATATTGCCAGTCTCTAAATCTTCGATCTCGACTTCACCATACATAGCTCCTTCACAGTCCAATCGCTTTCTCTTTCTCGCCTTTCGCCGCCGCTTCTTGACCCATAATTCTTTCTTTTTGTCACTCAACCCGACCTCTTTACCACTTCGTGTGAACACTGCATTCACATCCTTTGGGTTCCTCTCAGTGTTACTCGGGAGTCCACCACTTAGATTTGTCTTTAGAGTGTCGGTTATTTGTCCTACTTGGGTCTCCAAGTTCCGAATGGCAGAATGTGTGACCACTTTTTGCTCTATAGCATTCTTATTCAACTCAGAAACATTCCTGTCTAATTTCTCCAGGAGTATCTCAGTGGCCATCTTCTGAACACCAGAATTATTTGGTTGCTGATTGCTTTGATTATTCTGGTGCAGATGAGCGTTTGGATGCTGATAGGTGCCAGAATTAGTACTTCTCAACGGCTGGCTCACTTGCTGATTCTGATTGTTTTGTTGACCCTGATTCTGATTCCAGCCTTGATTTTGGTTCCAATATGAATTCTGATTCTGCTGTTGTCCTTGTGGATCGAGATCATGGATTCTCGACTATTCGATAGTAGCCTCGGTTTTGATTCTCAAAGAACTCGATTCTGGGATTATGATTCCAAGGTCGGTTGTATGAGCTTTGGTTTTGCCTTAAAGTCTTGATTCTCGATTATTGTTTCTATTCCACTCGATTTCGCTTCCGATTCCAACCTTGTCCAACATAATTCACATCATATTGTTGTGAACCATCATTCATACTATAATCCATTTGTGGCCCTTGATGATTATTAAAGTTTTGATTCC
>JAOBSW010000414.1:0-122054 GCA_026214975.1 Gentiana macrophylla | reverse complement strand
AATTGTTACCATACATTAAATGGCTTGACTAACACCGGCTGAAGGATTTTCATCGGGGATGAAGATAAAAAGGACTAGGGATGGACTTCAATTCTTCCTTCTTCGCCACATGACAAGAATCAGAATTAAACCACACAAAATTATAGGAAAACTAAGAAAAATGATCTAGAATTGATCAAGAACTGATTCTAACTCCATATCAAAGAAAAAATCACTAAAACGCTTATGTGAAATAATAGAAATCTCAAGAAAACTCTCCTGTCTTCTTCCAAACACCAGAAAGCACACATTGAGCAAGAAACGCCCGATACCATGTTGAAATTGATGGAAATTGAAATACAAGACAAAAGAAAATGCTAAATTCTCATTAATCAAGAAATGATCAAGTTACTTTATGAAGGATATGTTGAGAGGTATTTACGGATGATACCCTCACCGTTACAACAAAACCAATGTAGACTAAGTCGCCTAACTTTATCGCCTTCAAGCTTGATCCACCCCGGTGAACATCTTCATGTATTAACTGTTTTACTCAAATTTAATGGCTTCAAGTCCAATCGTTCTACTCAAATTTAATAGCCTACTTAAAAGCACGCACATCCTCTGCATCCAAAGACTTTAATCCATACTATATATTGTAAATGTATAAATAACAACATCATGTTATTTGGTAAATAGAAACACCATTAAAACACTTTGATGACTACCCCTTATGAATTATTGAAAGTGGACCCTTCGATTTTGTTACTTTCATGTCTTTGGATGTATGCTATGTATTGAATGACAAGGACCAATTGCACAAAATTGTTCCAAAGTCCTGCATGAATGTGTCTTTATTAGCTATTCCGATAATTCAAAAGAATATAAGTGATATAATCCTTATACAAGAGAGCTAGTAGTCCTGCTCATATTTCATTTGCTAAAAGATTGATATTGCTAATGATAATGTTGCATACATTAGTACAAGATGAACATATTGCAACTTGAATGTGAAGATGATGAACACGTGATGGATGATCTATTGATCTCTTCAAATGTCGACATCATCTTACCTTTAATGTACGCAATATGTATATGATGTCGGTGGTCCCGCAACATCAATAAATGAACAAGAACTCCAACAACATGTCGAGGATCCAAGCATATATTTCTTGAAACAATGTAGACATCACTCCAAAGATCTCATTAGAGGTGAAAATTCCTTTGGTATAAGGACAAGAAGATCCTCCATAACACTCCGAATACAATAATATTCATATGCTTTGGTGTGAATAATAACCAAACTCTATATAGATGCTCTACAAATACATATTGATTCTTGCAATGACATAAGAGTCAAATGGCTTTGAGAGAATGATTTACGGGATTTGGTCTCAAAGTACAAGTCAATCATGTGCACCAAATGTGATGTGAATTCATGCGGACTGCTATAGGTAATCTCGACACAAAGGAACGATTTAACGAGATGAATACAATGAAACAGTATAAACGAGCCTCCTCTAAAAACACTCACGATTAATGGTCATAATAGTATCAAAAGTTACACTAAGTATAAACGATTTATCTATGGATCTAGTAATATCATTGTCTATGACCGTAAATGTGTTGGTTTTTTCGTATGCTTACGACCGTATTCTCATGAGTATTCGATATCGCCTCATTACCTACGATAAGAATGTGTTGTTTTTTCGCATGCTTTATGATGGAATAAAGAATTTTTTATTGGTGGATGAGAGCCGAATCCAACGACCTACGGTTTAGCTTTACTTTCAAATCATTCATTAAATCCGAAGTTTTATCGGATTAAAACTCCTTTAAATAACCAATAATTAATAAATAAGATATTTCCTCAAGAAACGAATTTCTTACAAGACTACTATTACATGGAAGGAAATTACTTTGACTCGAGTAATGTTTCGACATAATTTTCTTACAATATGATATTACAAATAAATAAAAAATATCATGGATTAATATTTGGTTGTTGGACTCCAGCTTTTCGTGTTGTTATTGTAAAATTGAATATCTTTTTCACATTAAAAAGTTACTAGTACACAACACTTTTTTTTTTTTTTTTTTTTTTTTTTTTTCAGATTTTTCTCGCATTTATTTTTTTATCGCACGGCTGATTTTAACCAAATTTCAGGTAAATGTTTGATGGTTTCATTACCCATTTATTATCATTATTGGGTATTAAAACACTCAAGCTTATGACTCAAATCATTGTATAGTCATTGCTTTTCTATATAAAACGTAATTTTGCAATTAGTAGTGGGCATTTTTTGCAATTTACATTTGATGGACCGTTCACTTTGGAATCATTGGAATGTGACTAATCTTATGAAACGTAATTTTGATTTTATGTTAATAATATCGCCACGATTTACCATTAACGCCCATTAACGCATGTATCAAATAATCGATTTTTGTATAATATATGTCCAAATCGTTGAACAGCAACATGACATTTTTTGGTTATTCGCTTTTTTTTTTTTGAATGATTTTATTACAAGAACGGTTGTTAGAGAAGGTTGTACTGCCAAGACGCTTAGTTCATTCATTTTAACTCTCTTCACATAATAAACTTTTACGCGCTGGAGAGGTTAGAAATGAAAGATTGGAAAGATGCCACTTTGGTACAACCTTCATACAACATCTTGCCGGACCACAAAATTTTTCGCTTTTTTCGCTTTCTTTTGTCCTCATTACGGTGGGTTTTAATTTCAGTGTAGGTAGTAATAGAATTAATCACTCAAATCTATATAATTTTACATCACAACATAAAACAATCACAACATTGGAATATTGTGGTGTTTGCATTATTTTAAGTTCCTAAGTAAATGGTTGAGCAATACGCCACCAAAGTGACCTATATGTGTCACCCGATCCTTGAACATGAGAATTGAGTGTTCAAATAGCATGTAGATCTAATTTACATCATGATTGGATGAGTCGACCTGGCAGATTCACCAATCTCTCAAATTGTTGTGAAGTAAGACCACTAAGCCCAAACTCGACTCCTCCCGATCCTCCCACCGCATAAAGGATATGAATTTGTCCGATCCTGGCACTTTTGAAATATAACAAACTCGAGAAAAGGTGTTTTCCACTCGAATTCATGATTTGTGTTCTCACCATCGTATCACGCTGCTCTCAACTTGGAAGTCACCGACCACCTCTGCTCTTGATTGTACCTTCAACGAATCCATACTTAATCTTTGTGATTAACGCCATTTCCATGGACATGTACCATGAGTGGTAATTGTTACCATACATTAATGGCTGTGACTAACACCGATGAAGGATTTTCATCGATGAAGATAAAAAGGACTAGATGGACTCAATTCTTCCTTCTTCGCGCCATGGATGACAAGAATCAGAATTAACCACACAAAATTATAGGAAAACTAAGAAAATGATCTAGAATTGATCAAGAACTAGATTCTAACTCCATATCAAAGAAAAAAATCACTAAAAACGCTTATGTGAAACAATAGAAATCTCAAGAAAACTCTCCGTGTCTTCTTCCAAACACCAGAGTTAGCACACATCGAGCAAGAAACGCCTGATACCATGTTGAAATTGATGGAAATTGAAATACAAGACAAAAGAAAATGCTAAATTCTCATTAATCAAGAAATGATCAAGTTACTTTATGAAGGATATGTTGAGAGGTATTTATGGATGATACCTCAAATGTTACAACAAACTAACAGACTAAGTCGCCTAACTTCTTATCGCCTTCGCTTGATCCACCCTGGTGAACATCTTCATGTATTAATCTGTTTCTACTCACCGAATGGCTTCAAGTCCGAATCGTTTCACTCAAATTAATAGCTACTAAAAGTACGCACATCCTCTCGCATCCAAAGACTTTAATCCATACTATATATTGTAAATGTAAGAACAACAACATCATGTTATTTGGTAAATAAACACCATTAAAACACTTTGATGACTACCCCTTATGAATTATTGAAAGTGGACCCTTCCGATTTTGTTACTTTCATGTCTTTGGATGTATGCTATGTATTGAATGACAAGGACCAATTGCACAAAATTGTTCCAAAGTCCTATGAATGTGTCTTTATTAGCTATTCGATAATTCAAAAGAATATAAGTGATATAATCTTTATACAAGCGAGAGCTTGAGTCCTGCTCATATTTCATTTGCTAAAAGATTGATATTGCTAATGATAATGTTGCATACATTAGTACAAGATGAACATATTGCAACTTGAATGTGAAGATGATGAACATGTGATGGATGATCTATTGATCTCTTCAAATGTCGACATCATCTTACCTTTAATGTATCGCAATATGTGATGATGTTAAGTGGTCCCGCAACATCAATAAATGAACAAGAACTCCAACAACATGTTGAGGATCCAAGAAGTATATTTCTTGAAACAATGTAGACATCACTCCAAAGATCTCATTGAGAGGTGAAAATTCCTTGGTATAAGGACAAAAGATCCTCCATAACACCCGAATACAATAATATTCATGCTTTGGTGTGAACAATAAACCAAACTCTATATAGGATGCTCTTACAAATACATATTGATTCTTGCAATGACATAAGAGTCAAACAGCTTTGTGAGAAATGATTTATGGATTTGGTTCCAAAGTACAAGTCAATCACAGCACCAAATGTGATGTGAATTCATGGACTGCTATAGGTAATCTCCGACACAAAAGGAACGATTTAACGAGATGAATACAATGAAACAGATAAACGAGCCTCCATCGACTCCTCGATCAACCTATGACTGCACTCCTGGGTGCACCTTAGACTCCTAATAAACCCGTGATTGGGACTCCTAAGATACGCTGGTGCCCACAAACTCGCGGCTCAATAGATCCTGATAAACCCAAAATAACGAATTCCTCTAATCCACGAAATTCACCCAAAACACCGTAAAGGCGGCAATTTTTATTATATCATTCAACTCTTTCTTTAAAATACAATGAAAGAGCCTCTTATATAGGCTAACACACAGCACGCCCAGAAACTATCAAAACCCTAAATCCACTATTGACCTTAAATGCTGTAATATAAAATAACTACTAGAATTATTAGATCAGCGCTATCGCTGTATTAAAACTAATTGCGTTAGTAAAGGCGCAATTTATTTTTAATACGCCTCTATGTGGGTTCTTAATGTCGTGTTATCTCAGCATTATTAAATATAAGATTAAATTAGTTAACAAGACATAAAGAGGTTCAACATTGCACAATATATATGTGGAGCTGGTTTGATCTCATGACTTCTCGCCCGATACCATATTGTAACCAATTGGTTTTAGTACAACGGTAAACGCTTGATCCTAATATGGTATCGGAGCGAGGTCATGGATCAAACCTCTGCCTCTCGCTATATTGTGCAAGTGTCAGCCTCTTTGTCTTGTTGGCCTAGTTTGGTCTTGTATTTGTGTGCCTGTATGGCACAAATTTTGTTGTAGGCCCACACTTTGTGGGCGGTTAAAGAAATAAAGTTGCGCCTTTTACTGTAAACCAATTGGTTTTAGTACAACGGTAAGCGCTGATCCTAATGTAAATGACTAAAATAATAAAAGACTCTAATTGGGCCAAAGAAGACCCATATAGACTACTTAATAAAATAGAAAAGACCATAATAATAATAAAAACGATAAGTGAATAAGGACGACAAGTTAGGCCCAATTGATCAAAATACAAGTCGATTGGCGGCCATTGGCCTATATCGATCCTCATCATTCCCTCCTCTTCGAGATGATTTGTCCTCAATCAAAAAGGATGTCGATAGCCGATCAATAATCATCATTGATGGACGAACCATATAAATAACCAAAGATATGCCTGGATGAAATATAAGGCGAAGAGACATCTTCAAATCAATAGAAATTTGAGCTAATGATGCATACGCCACCAATGAAACATAACAAGTGTATCTCGGTCCACTATGGATGTGAATGTAGTCCTCCCGACATAAATATAATCTTAGAAACAAAAAGTTGGAATGACAAAACAATGTTTCTCATCACAACTAGTTTAAGAACATCCATATGCATCGGATGGGCTATTTTATGCGCAACCATTGGCCCGTAAATATCCTCAATTAAGTCATCACCGTACTTGCAAAGTAGACAAACAGGCTCGAGGAAGTGGTCATGAAAGATCATCGCCTTTATCCTCCAATATTGGTTTTTCCTTTCATATTTCTTCTCATCTACCGCCTCTCCAAAGATTGGTTGCTTGCTCTCTTCCTCCTTCATAATTATAACCTCGCTTTCATCCACATTCTCTTCCATTATTGGATGCTCTTTTCTTCCTCCATCACACCATCGCCTCTCGCTATTCCTCTCCATCTTTATTCTCACACTCATTGGTCGCTTTCTTTTCAAGTTCACGCCTTGTTCGTGGTTAAGGGTACAAGGGTGGATTTTCTACCACCGAATTTCAAAGAATAACGATTGAGGGATTTATCATGGTGCACATTTCTTTCGTGTATCCAAGGCCTACGTAAGATTATATGACCTTCTTTCATTGGCACAACATCACAAAGTACCTCATCACTATACCTTCCAATGGTAAAAGCAATCATCGCTTGTCGAGTAACTCTAACCTCTCCACAACCACTAAGTCTCGTAATCTTGCAAGGGTGAGGAATCTCAATAGTAGGAAAGTGTAATTTCTCAATCACCTCGTATAACTAAATTATCATACTGGAGCTCATCAATATACATATGACAACCTCTCCCTCCAACAACGCAAATGGCATGAAATTTATAGTCTTCCATTAACATGACTTCAGTATTTTTTTCAAACTATTCTCCCTATATTTTTTTTTGGGTGAACCTATTTTTTTTCCTTCACAAACACGACAAATATAAAAGAAAATTTGGATCAAAGTTGACTGGCAGTATGAGATGGATCCGGGGCTTGCTAAATTGTAATTTTTTTTTATTGGCTATTTTTTTTTCTTTCCCCTTCTACTCAAACAATCTGCAAGGTGACCTTGCGGCTGAAAAAAAGGAGACTAATTTTATTTTTTTTACACGATGCAACACTTTACTCTATTAGAAGTATGGCAAAACGAATGATGGATCGAAAGAAACATTTGATTTGATGATAGTGATCGATCGGCAAAGGTACAAACAGGATGTGATGGACTAAAGAAAATATTGTGCCAAAAGGGACTTAGGGTTCATGAGATGATGAAGAAAATATTAAGATTACCTTTAAAACCGAAACCGATACCAATCGATGCGAATTCATGGACTGCTAAAGGTAATCTCCGACACAAAGGAACGACGAATGAGTTGGAAACAATGAAACGGATAAACGAGCCTCCTTGACTTCGATCAACCCGTGACTGTATTCTCGGGTGCACCTTAGACTCCTAATCAACCCGTAATTAGACTCCTAAGATACGCTGGTGCCCACAAACCGTGGCTCAACAGATTTGATAAACCCAAAAACGACTACTTACTCTAATCCACTAGATTCACCCTAAAACACCGTGAATGCGGCAATTTTTATTATATCATTCAACTCCTTTCATTACAATACAATGAAACAACAGCTTATATAAAGCTAACATGCATTTGGCTTGGAACTATCAAAACCCTAAATCAACTAAGGGGCCTTTAATAGGCCGTAATATAAAATAACTACTAAAATGACTAAAATAATAAAAGACTCTAATTGGGCTAAAAGACTCATATAGACTACTTAATAAAATAGATAAGACCATACTAATAATAAAAAGTATAAGTGAATAAGGACGACAAGTTAGGCCCAATTGATCAAAATACAAGCTGATTGGCATGCCATTGGCTTATATCGATCCTTATCATTGAAAGATCATCAGCTTTATCCTCCAATATTGATTTTTCCTTTCATATTTCTTCTCATCTACTGTCTCCTCAGCTATTGGTTGCTTGCTTTCTTCCTCCTTCATAATTATAACCTCCTTTTCATCCACATTCTCTTCTATTATTGGATGCTCCTTTCTTCCTCCTTCACAATTGATGTGAATTCGCGAACTGCTAAAGGTAATCTCCACACAAACGAACGATTTAATCGATGAATACAATGAAACGGATAAACGAGCCTCCTCGACTCCTCGATCAACTTAAGCACTGCACTTCTGGTGGTGCACTCTAGACTCCTAATCAACCCGTGATTGGACTCCTAAGATACGCTGGTGCCCGCAAACCTCGCGCTCATTAGATCCGAGCAACCCAAAATAACGAATTCCTCTCAATCCACGAGATTCACCCAAAACACCATAAAGGCGGAATTTTTTTTTATATCAATCAACTCCTTTTCTTTAAAATACAAATGAAAGAGCTCTTATATAAAGCTAACACAGACTGCTGTAACTATCAAACCCTAAATCAACTATTGGGCTTTAAATGGGCCAATATAAAATAACTACCAGAAATTACTAAAATAATAAAAGACTCTAATTGGGCTAAAGAAGACCCATAAAGACTACTTAATAAAATAGAAAAGACCATAATAATAATAAAAACGATAAGTGAATAAGGACGATAAGTTAGGCAATTGATCAAAATACAAGCTAATTGGCGTGCATTGGCCTATATTGATCCTCATCAAAATGGGTATTCAAATACAAAACGAATGAGTTGGGAAATATCACAAGAAACAACGCCATATTTGTAGCTCATTGAAACAATCAACATGAATAATTGACTTTGATGAATCGTATCCTCCTATGGCTAGGTTGGAGTCGATCGTACTTTTATCTCAATTTCAAATCTATGTGATTTCTAGTCAAGCTTCAAATGGATGTCAAGTCTGCTTTTCAATCGATTGATCACCAAATATGTTTATGTTGATAATATTATTTTGGTGCAACTAACCTTGTTTTGTGCAAGGTTTTGAAAAATCAAGAAAAAGAGTTTGAGATGTCTTCAAGAGAGAGATAACCTTTGCTGCTGAGTTGGAAATGAAGAAATTCTCACTGAACTCACATCACCAATCACAATATGTGAAGGATATGCTAAAAAGTTCAACATGGAGCATATCAATATAGAAACAACTCCAATGATCACATTAGTCAAATTAGTTCTTGTCAAAAAAGGCAAATCAATGGATAGTCATCTATACAGTCCATGTTTGGCTATTTCCTTCTTAACTCGCTAGTAGACCGTTATAATGAATGCATATGTTCTAGAATTCACATAGATCCTAAGGAATTTCACCTAAATGCATTGAAAATAATCTTCGATACTTGGGTTATACATAATCTTTGGCATATTTTATGAATAATCAAGTGAGTTAACGATTTATACTTATTCTCGATGTTGATTATGAGGAGGCAAAGTTGATGTAAAGAGTACAAGTGGGACATGTAAGTTATCTAAGACACAATTGGGTGTTGCATTTATTACTACTTGTTTCGAGTATGTGGCTTTGAGTAACTGTCAGGCACAAATCTTTTGGTTCAAACAACCACTTTGTGACTTCAATATTCACATTCAATTTGTGTCCATCTTTTGTGATAGCACAAGTTCCATAAATATTTCTCATAATCAATTCATACATTCCAGAGCAAAGCATATAAACATTGAATATCATTTTCTAAGAGACATGTACAATGATACAATTTCCATTGAAATTGTTCCTTCAAAAAACAAATTGCGTATATCCTTACAAAAACTTTGCCTCATGCCACATTTGAATCTTTTGAGTAATGCTCGCATATAGTACCCTCTAGATAAGTCTTCAAACTTTACCATTTTCTTACAATAAAGTGGGGAAAATATTTTATCTTTCAAATTTCAAATTTTAAAGTTGAGGGATGATGTACAAAATCAAGTTTTTTAATTGGTCAAATGATTTTCAAACGTTTTAAAAGACCAGTGTCTGACAAAGACGACTTTATCATCTTTGATTGATAACAATATACTAATCAGAGTAAATTATATGATCCTAATGGATTTGATCCGACTCTACATAATTGTATACATGTTTGCTTTATGTCAACTATATATATGTTAGGGCGAGTACTGGTTAAGAGGGAATTCTTTGAAGAATTTCTGAAATAGATATGTGTTATTTTGAAAACAATCAAAAAGGGGAGATTGTTGTGAAATGATCTTCAATCCCTTGATCTGAGATGAATCTATGTGTGTTTGATTGTGTCCTAAATAACACATGATCTTAAAGGAAATTTTATGGAATCTGAATGATTTTTTACTAAATCAAAGTGCCTGTGGTTTGATCTAAAGTCATTTATATCTTGTCACTATCCATCTTTTTCCAATCAAGAAAAGTAACATCCGACTAAGTGACCTCTCCCTATCTTCTTATCCTCAAACTACCATTAATCCACAAGTGACCGATATCCATTTGATCCAATCAAAGGTGTGCACAATTGAACAAATTAGTAAGTAATAACACCGGAGGAATCTGCTTTTCTACTTTCTCTATCGAGGTAGGAGTGAACTCCATTTTATACGCTCCTCGCTACCAATGCCCGAGTGATGCTAAGATGGCCGGGATTAAGACATGCAATACTTGGTCAACCATACCACCAAATCATGTGATTCAAATAAAATCTCTCATTATGGACTTAGAACGAGATCATCATATCGAATTGGTCATGTCCTACGTGAATTATTTTACGATAAGTGCATCCACTAAGCGTGTCCAACACTAACGGCCCGGATCGCGGCAAATACACTATAAGTGCACTATTGGTTATTTGACCTGAGAACCAAAACTTTAATCAATTATGATTCTAATCAATTCACCACGGATTAAATATTTAAGGTAGTTCACCATAAAATCAATCCTCCATACATAACACTTATGTGATCGAGCTTTATGGTTAAATAACGAACTCCAAGGGATCTTCTTGTCACAAGCCATTTATATCTATGCATATAAGCAAATAAAATATCAATAAGAAACCATTAGTTTTATTTAATTTAAAAATAATAATATAATATTGTCTTTTCATGCACTACTCTTAAATTTCACTTTATGATTATAAGGTTTAGTAGAGTCCTGATACTCATACGCTTTGTTATAGGCATGAAATTTCGTGAAGTAAAGTTTTACATTTGAAATCATTATGTTGAGGTTTTGTGATCTCTATGGGCAAAGACAATTGAAAATAAACATGTGATGGTCATATCACGTGTAGTTTTCATGTTACACTTCCATAATGATCCATGTCATTCAACGAGGTTCATACATGTGACAATTGCTGGTTTAGCTGCAATTTTTGGTGCTAACGCTTGATTATGTGTTGACTTAGCTAATAGATGGGATTGTTGAAACAATGTTGATGAAATCGGTTTCACTGAGCTCATAAGGTTATAATAAATTTTTAGTATATACGACGCAAGTGGGATATTGTTGGTTATTTTATGTAATTCATTATTCAATTGTTAGTCTAAGTATATTTATTTACGGTCCGCTATTATAATCACACTAAAAGTGGTACTTCGGTTTGGGCTGGATTTCGAGTGTTTTATGGTGTATGGACTTAAAGTGTAGATACATAAAGAGTAATAACTGATTATTTCTATGGGCAAAATAAAAAATTACAACTATAAATAGGAGTGTTATGGTTCCTGAGACACACTATTTTTCCCCTTCCCTGTTCCCATCAACAAAAATATCTAGGGTTTAGTGTGTTGTCTTGGAAGATCCATATCTTTGACGGCTATGCGATAAGACGATATTCCCACCGGATCCGTGATACGCTTTCGCTTTAAGTTCTCGAACTACTTTTCATTGATTTAACACTAACGCGATCGTAGGGCATAATTATTTAATCACCTAAAGTTCTAAAATAAACTACACACGGTGGCTATCATTTATCTTTTCTAAAATAAGTGGAAAACAAATTTGTCATAAATTTAATCATAGTTTGTGGGTTTGTTAATTTCTTTGCTACATTTCTCGAGGCCATCTTGTTCCATTATGAATACTAGAAAATAGGCATTCGTGTTCGCGACGAAGCGCTGCTCTCGCACGAAGCGCTGTTCTCGCACGAGCGCTGCCCTGGTTTTTAACCTAGTAATAAAAACTATTAAGTAAAATACGCTTAACTAAAGTATGACTTCACACATTTTAAGAACACCACAATGTAAATTACAGTAATTAAGCCTCCAATGTTATTATAGAACAAAATGTCGATCATTTCAAATGATGAATATTAGACACTTTGTGACTAAGTAAAAGCCACTGACAAGAATAAAATGCTTGCCGATAAAAAGTTTCAACCCATGACAAGAATAAAACCGCAAGGAACAACAATAAGATAATTAGATGACATATACTACATGTAAGAAACAGTTAATAATACACTATTAAACTGTAAGAATGGTCTATGAATATTATAGTTCCATCTATTCAATAAATAAATGACTCGACTCGCTAACTTTTCTCCCGAATGATGTTTAAGAGTTTGATAGTGCAACACATGGTAGACTGATACAAGTGAAACTTGAAATGGTATATAACTATTTGCCATTAGAATTTCCGATCAACTAAAGGCATATAAAACCTTATACGTAAAGAAAAGGTTCAACAAATTGACTTTCTTTCGCAAGTTCCACAACTATACAAATACCACCGCCAACTTCTCGGCATTCCGGCCGTGCCTTGCATCATCTCAGATCTCGAGGATCATTGAATTCTATTATCAAATAAAAAGTAAAATGATAGTCTTTATAAGGCATATGCAAAATTAGCATATAGTGGGTAGTCTTTCGTGCAAACAAAGGAAAACATGCATCAACCCTAATTTGTTTAGCCCAACAAAGGGTAAAATCATCTCAAATATAGTCATAACGGAGTAATTATAGATCTAAGGGGTTTATTTATTCTTTTTTCTAGCAAACCCCAAAGTTGTATAAATTGCACAAGAATAACATAATCATTAAATTATGTCAAACACAATTGCGTAAGAAAATGAAAAAGATATCAACAAAAACAAAATGTCAAATTTTATCGTAATTAGTAAACAAAAGGCATACATTGACAATCGAACTGGTTCTTCACAACACTAAAACTTCGTGATTTTATAGAGGGTGAATGGCATCAAGACAAGGGAAATGGAAATAAAACCAAAGATATGCTTAAAAATTTCCTTCATCGTAAGCATATGCATAAATCTATGAAGTTTGACTACTTTTATAAGACATGTGAGACATCCTAGTTGATATCACTACATTAAAATTTCAACCCTTACTAAATATATTGTAGATATCAGCCATCGCTGTGATTTGTCTATCACCGCAAAGAAAAGGTTCAAGTAAACATCCAACATAATATTAATAACCATTGGTCTTTATTCTACCATGGCATCTAACTTTCTTTATTGATAAGTTCTATTGGCGGCACTAACACTAAATCGCTTAATTGACACCATAATTATTAATTATTACAAAGATAAGAAATTTATGCAATATGGATCATACCATTAGCAATTTCATTATGCAAACATCATTAAAAATCTCAGTAAAGTGTGTTAAAAGAAATGTGAAAATAACACTAATCTATTTTTGCAAAGTAGATATGTAATCATAAAGATTGGTGTTGAAACAAAATATTTTTATATAATTTTGTACAAATGAAAACAAGCTATTAATTTACAACTCCCCAAGACGGAAACAAAGTTTCCCAATTCCCATTGTCCCTAGGGTTTTTATATATTTTACATAAGGAGTCAAAACCCCATATATATATATCCACCTTACTCACTTTCTCAATACTCTGTTTCCATGTGTATTGAGAATACATTATGTTATTATATGGATTTTGGGAGTTAAAACATATATTCAGATTGGGCTTAGGTAGTATTAATATTGAGGTGTTTTGATGCAATGTGGATTTGGGACGATTCCTGTAATTTGGCCCTTCTGCTCCAATAACCTGAGGCTCGCTTAGAATGCCCATTTGTCGCCGCTCCACCTGCATATACATAATAATTTACATAAATCAAATACCCAACTTAATCAATCAATGATAGTTATTTATCTTTTACACATATATAGAGTTATTAACATATAATAAATGAAATATAATAAAACATTAATTACCAAATTATTCTTTTGAATAATTTTCCAAGGGCTCGATTCTTCAAGATCTTCATCCTAAACTCCCCCCGGCTTCGAGGCACCGAGCTTGATCTTCTTTGTCTCATTTTACCCTTCTCAAACTCTTCCTCTTGTCACAAAATCAAGGAAAAATAAACCCCATTAATTACTCAAGAGCTCATCCAAATACTCATGAAGTTATATATATATATATATATATATATATATATATATATATATATATATATATAAGTAAATTATTACCTGATCATATTCTCTCAGAAGCGTATAAAGATGAGAGATGTTGTTCCACTTCAAAGAACCGGTATTCACCTAAAATCATGTAAACTATGGTCATAAAAAGAATTTAAAGCTTTTGGATTAATGCGAACGAACATATCTTACCCATCAAATCAAATGTGGCAACGTTAGAATCGCAATGCAATCAACACCACTTACCGAGACCAATCGATAACCCCATAAAAATAATCAAGCCAACACGGTATTTGATATAAAATCATTGTGAGAATACAACAACAAAAACAAGTAAGTCGTAATATTTATATTATACATCACATCACTATCATTTCATTATACATAAGAATCAAGAAACAACATATTAAAAAGCTAGTCATATATTATAGCACACATACATATTTTTATACATAGTGAGGATACCATGTTTTCTATTTAATACATAAGGAAAATGATCTACAAGTTATATTTTACCGTAGTCGCCAAAGCTATTTTTGGGTAAAGCATAATCAAAAGAACTCGGATTAAATGGGGATCGAATAGTGTATATATATACTCGTTGTTCATTAAATAGACAAATGTGTCGATTAATGACTAACAAGATACTTTATTAGTTTCCCATAAACAAAACAAAAGTTAGCATAAACTTTTGAGGTGGCATCAAAACAAGTTCATTAAAAACAACTATATCATGGATGATCACCAATCTTCTCTCTATTCCCCGCTTTTTTCACAGACTCTTGATCTCCATGGTAGCAACACCGTAATCGCTTCTTCAGGTTCAACACAACTTTTGCCGAGGTTGGTTCCATACACAAACTTGTGGGTCAGTCTCAGATTTTCTCAGAAACAAGCTTCTCTTTAAACTTGTTGTTTGATCTTGTTTGGAAGACATCACCATTTCTTGTGAAACCTCACAAGAACTTTTTGGTACTTGGTGTGAAGAAATCACCTTGCATATTTATTTCCTTTCTTGCATCCGATGAGGCCGTGTTACTGTGCAGAGTTGTTGAAGGCTCAACATTGTCTCGCAAGTGCAAGATCCTTGGTAGAAGGGTACAAATCGTCGATGCATACAACTTCGTAACGGGAAATGTTCTCATATTAACACCCCGACAAGTCGGTCATAAACTTTGATTTAAACACACGAGATGTTTATCTTGTATGGCGCTTTATCCTTGCCTCAAGGAATGGTAATCGCATGAGTAATCAATTAAGAATGCACATGAACATCGTAATAAGTAAAAAAACAGCAAATACTAAAAATTTTCATGTAAAAATGTTGTGTAAATTTCTTAACCTATGAACTCGCTAACTACTGTGTAATCAACATTTTGTTACTCTCATGCATATTATAGCTATCATGGTGTGAATGTATTCCTTTAATTTCATTTACTCACAACAAAGGATACATAAAATGAACAGAGGTTCTCTATTAGAAGCGATAACACACAGATCGCTTCCAAGTCCATTGTCTCAATGTGTTTGTAAGTCTGCTATTTTTTTTTATATAAGGACTTTGATACAAGGTCATTAAATCATTGTGTTTATAAAAACAAGAGAGTGGTGCTACCCATTTGATAAAAGGATTTTAAGAGTCCATCATGTTAGTTGCAAACAAATTTGTCCTAAATGTGAAAATGAAATTAAAGGGATAGATTTACACAATGATGATTGGGCATAAAAGCTTGAGTAAAGGCAATACGGAGTCGAGGCTAGTAATACAGCCGTAATACATGAAAATAATAGCTATCATGGTTTGAATGTATTGCTTTAATTTCATTTAGTCACAAAGAAAGGATATATAAAAGGAACAGAGGTCATCTGGTCAGAGTTTATAGACACAACAAATCGTGTGTGTGTGTTTCAAGTCTCATTGTGTCTGAGTGTGTTCGTAAGTCTGCACAGTGTTTTGATATCGACTTTGATATAAGGTTCTAAGTCTACTGTGTTTATAAACACAGAGAGTGGAAACAAATTTTTAGAAATGTGAGAATGAAATTAAAGTGGATAGATTTACACAACGACGACACAAAAGGTAGAAAGGCAATACGGAGCAAAGGCCGTAATACAACAAAATAATGGTTTCATAACCGACCGAAAATTCTTTTCTCTAGCCGCACGTAATCACAACCAAGCAAGAGTTCAAAGATCGTGTGTATAAATCACCGGTAGTGAGCTTGATTCCTCACGTGTAAGCGCACGCCAAAGTGGCACTTGTTTGGTATTAAGATACGCCAACACATTCTTAATTGAATCTTAAGAATGTGGTAAACTAATGTCAAGATAATATTCTTCAAATTTACCTATATTTTACAATCATATTTGCTTCACATGAAATGCACCATTCTTCCGAACCTTCTTCTCGCATTCAAGGATCTATTACAGACGGAACATGAAGGAAACCAAAAGCTTTTCTCGCTCGAATCGTAGATATCTTTCCCGCCACCCAACATGTTTTTATCTCAGTGGTGGATATTCAATGATTGAGTTAAAAGATTGTAATTGCAAAGAGATACAATAAATGCATATAATTCAGTAAAGACCACCAACTTTACCGCACTAATGGAAGTGAATGCTAAATTAATCAGACGAGGTCTTCACGCTGTGGTGTTTGCAAGAACATTGTGGGATCCTTGTATTTTCTATCATTCACCAATGCCGTAATTTCATCAACATTCTCTTTGTACCTAAAGAGCAATTGTCTTCACAAGGTTACGGAAAACGGGATGCATCAATGCTCAAATGCTAATAATTAACTTTCATGTAATTTGGTCTACAACAAATGAATAAATTATAGTGATGAATAACATGTAACAATATATTTATAGTAGTCATACCATTGCTTCAATGGATCACCATTGTGATATTGGAGGATTTGTAAGGAAACTTGTAGTATTTTTTGTGATAGTGAAATCCCTAAAAACAACATGGAATATATGTTATAATAAAATTGTTAACATTTTAATAAATAGCTTATTCTACTTCAATTGTGTTTAAAAGAGAATGACAACAAGATCAGAATGTTTTAGCCAAACTTTGCATTCATCTACATACAAAACAAGAAATGAGGGCTGTGAGGCACGCCATTGATGACAAATGATTTATAAACAAATGAATGGCAAGACATTGTAAATACTCAAACTCTTTTTTCCCAAGCAATACAAATGATAAGATCACGGTATGCAAGTAAAGTATTACCATTAAATGTTGTGATTTTGAGACATTCTCGCAATTAGAAGCGGAGGATTGAGATTGTCATGCTCAAGTTCAACGCTCATGTGCTCGCCTCCGATTTCCAGTTGTCATGTTGATTGGCTATTTCTATTATAATTGTTGCAATGTATTATAAGTAGCGCTACAACACTTAAAAAAATTGAACAAACAATTACACGCTTCATCATAACTATTAGACTATTTAGCATCAAGAATGAAGTAATGGCGTTAAAAAGGAGTCCAAGAATTGGTATATGTTTTTGGGGCTGAGGCATACACATTAGTTTTTGGTATGAAGTGTAAATAAAAATGGTCATTCAAGAATATAATAAACCAAGTAGGTTGAGGTCAATACTAAACTTAAAGAGGAATGTTCTTACTCATCATTTACAAGAACATAATCTCTTGCCCAAAGTCCTTGTCTCATATATTTGATGTGGAAGCTCTTAACAACCAAAGCTTTAATAGCCGTGATATAAGAAAAATAACCACTTTCATATCAAATCTCAGAATGTAAAGTATTAGTAATGGCTGAATAAATAAATAGTTAGCTACTTACTAATGTCATCTTCTCGATCAAAGATGCCTACCAAATTCAAAGAATGGTGTGTAGTCAAAATGACATGGGAGAATTGTAGGCACATCATCCATTATAGGATTAATCAAGTCGAATCATTGAGGTACTGTATACAAATAATCCCCAATTTGATATTCTTGCTTTGTACTGCATTTAATGTTGGCATTGATATATAGTAGCGCTTGTATAAAGGCAGCATCTGCTCAAAATAAGCCACATCATCGCCAAACACAACAAATTGACTTTGTTTCCTCGCTTATAATGAGCAAAAGGTTAACTATTATGTCATGTATGTTGTTAATAGCTCTATGTAATTAGTTACTACTAAATTTAAATAAGATACCATCATATCAAGAGCCAATAGTTTCGATATACCGCTGGATTAGTAGTAGACCTCCTTGTTTCCACCGGACGCCTTCAATCACCTCGAGTAATACAAATTCACTTGTCTTTCATTGTGCTAACTTCCTCACAGTAATACATGGTCCGTTGTTTCTGCCTTTGTGTATAATAGCAAAATAATGTATGAAATAAAACTTTTGTTGTTTTGTAGTACCATCAATAGAGCCTATATGTAAAACTTATATTGTAGTATGAAATGTAACTACAATGAATCAATTTATAAACAAGAATACTTTTATTGCAATTCTTCTTCAATGTATCTAGGTTGTTTTCTAATATTTCTCCGAACACTACATTTTTGGTATTGTCTCAGAGGTGTTTATCAAAAAAGTCGGATTAATCAAAACTCTAACCGACGCCGCTTGCTTTTGCTCGTGATAAAGAAACATATAATTGACCATGAGAAAATACTTGTTCTTTTAAGTATACACCAACTAAATCTAGTGTTTGTCCTTGTGCTTTGTTAATTGTCATAGCAAAGCAAATCCTTAACGGAAATTGAATCCGCTTTATAATGTATTGATAGTATTCTTCATTGGTAGGTTGTAAAGGTATCCTATGAATAAATACTTGTTTTCCCGCAAAATCACCGCTCAATCTCTCGATGTATGATCGCTTTTTTTTTTAAAGTTTTACCTATCAACTCTGTTCCATTACAAAGGCCTTCACTGGATCAAGATTTCTAAGCAATAAATTTGGTGCATCAATTTTCGATGAAGCCGATGCGCTGGTAAACCATTTGGGGACAGAGAATTTAATATATCCTCATATTGTCCCTGATCCGATTCATTAACTGCCTCATCATAACTTAGATATTCATATGAAGTTCTCGGAATTTATTAATCATAAGTTCATTAATTTCATCCACAAACCGATTTTTGGTTGTCGTAATGGTCAGTTAATGTTCTCAACTACCTTCGTGAGACTTAGATTGATATCGTGGTAAAAAGTCAATTAATTTATCTAAACCATCTTCTATATTGTTGTGATTTATTACCATTGAATTTTGTAGCCGAATATCTTCGTAATCAATTGTATGGAAGGAACCATTTCCAATTTTAACAAGAAAGTCAGAAAGGAAGGATCTAAATGAGCCCTAACGCTGTCACCGTATTTTCTCGAGCTTAGGCCACAATGGAGAACTTATTAATGTTGCATCAATAGTCTCATTTTTCGCTCGTGAGACAATGGGCAAGGTTTGTCTAAAATCACCACCAAGAACAACAACTTTACTCTCCAAATAAATCTTTGAATCGAGAATATCTTGGCAAAAGATAGTATTCAATGATTCAATAGCCTTACGCTACACATTGGTGCCTCATCCCAAAAATTAATTTGCATTCTCTAATTAGGAAAGCCAACTAAGTCTTTTTTATTTACTTCCCACATGTACCGATTTCGTATAGATCTATCGGTATTTTGAATCTGTAATGTGCCGTGACGGCCTCCAAGCAACAAAGAAGCAAATTATTCCGTATAGCATTAGCTAACGAATGTTTCCTTCGACTTAACGGTAGCCAATAAAGCTTTATACGTAAAACCTCTTACCGTACCTCCTGACCATCTATAAAGAACGAACAATGTTTCTTCATTGTAACAAAGATCTATTATTGTCAGATATGCTTCTTTTTGTCTTTGGTTTAACATATTTAATCGATTGTATATCATATTCACTAACCACTATACCTTTTTTCAGCCTTTAGTTCTCTAGTCAAATCAGGTTATTCTTAAAAGAACATATTTTGTACTATACCATATATATCTATGTCTTTACCCATGTAACGTAGAAAGTCATAACTGCTGTAAAACCTCATTTTTATTGCCGTAAAAGACAATTGACCACTTTTTTAAAATAATCTTCGACATTGCATTTTCAAACATGTCCCATAATTTTGGGGTTGTTTGGGCATGAGTAAACTAAAAGTGTAGCAAAAAGACGTCGCAGTTCATATGGCATTGAAAAAGTACATGCCTCTTCCATGCATTTTTCCTGACTATTGTCTAAGTCTAAGAAGCCACGACTTAAAGCTGATTCATGAAATGTTTCAAACACCTCATTGTTGTGTGTTCTCAAATATTGAAATGACTTTGGACATCTTACTTTGGATAGTAAATGCCTTTTTAAAATATCGCCACCTTCGCTTGGTCACAGAATAACAATTTCGCTTGCACACTACCTTGTTGTGTTAATTTCAACATTTTCTATCATTTAACCAAACAAAATGATCCTGAAAGTCCGCATAAGTGTAGTCTAAAGTCTCATGCAACCTTATTATGTCTATTCATGTAAAAGAATTCAAATAACATTGTTTTTTAATAAAATTATTCTCTAAAACATCGAAATGTTATGTTTTTTTATTAAATGTAATCGGTTGATGATTGGGTAGATGAACTCGTAAATGAATAATATGAGGTTTTAATTCACCCATCAGAATCTAAATATTCTCCATAAAGCTTCCTGAGTAGCCACCCATCACAATACACATAGTCCTTAATCTCATCTATAATTCCTTTACTATTACTATCACTTACATGATACATAACTTTATCATTTCCTTTACAAACATATTTATATATATATATTTAATCGCAATAATGGTTGAACATATTTCTATTATTTATATGGCAATCATATTTGGCTAGCAAATATGGATTGTAAGGTACCACCCATCAATTATCTAGCCAAACATTCATGACTTTAACTTTCACCATCATTCCTACGCCTATATATAGATATGAATCGACGTGTTAATAGTTTTGGTGAAAATGTTTTGGGATATGAACTCCAACATTTTCCCATTCGTTTCATACAAACGTTGTCGGGATTAGCCCACCTACACGGTCCGTGCAACATGTGTTTCATGACTAAATAATACAGATGAGGATTGCTAATTTATCGGGTAATTCAAATAGAAACCATTTTATCAAACTCTTCCGCCTAAAAAGCTTAAACTGAGGTTTTAATATTAAGAGGAAATGCGTACGAGGTAAACCCCTTTTGAAACTCTATAACATATGTGTAATGTAGCAACCTCGCCCAAAAATATTTCGCTTCAAAAAGGTCCATCTTAAGTTCCTCAAGTTTACCATGGAAGACTCGATCGCTAGATCTGGTCTATCTTGGGCTTGTTCACCCTTACGTAAATATTCTTTGATTTCAAAGCCAAATTGGATTACATGTTATCGTTATAAATAAATCGTTTGCCATATTTTTTAACCAATGTCATTGCATCTAGATATTTATGCTTCATATGCCTAGGCCCACCTATAAAAGACGCAGTAGTATGAATCTATGACCAACCTCAGGCACAATTGTTTTCACCGAGGCCACCGTGATCGCAGAAGGCCTTGTAAATAATCACTCCTTATATTATCCTCTGGCTACTAAACCAATCTAATCTTCAGTTTCCATTTTAACAAACATGTCTACACAATATTGTTAAAACAAATTTCACCTAAATGTAATATATTTGATTCATCTTTATCTCTAATTTGAAATTTATAAGAATAGTATTCACGAATCAAAACATTGATTTAATCAAGATCACGGAGGCCAACCACTCGTAATGTAATTAAGAGAACTAAATTATGAGCAAGAAACAAGCTAACAAATTGACAGAGAATCCTAAAATAAATCTTAGGTCTACATACCTTCTTGTTCATGTTCCAAAAGCTCATCTACATTTAATGCCTTAGATGGGTTAATTCCTTCAATCATATCGCTTATTCTTTATGCTTCTTAGTTAGTTACTATCCCTTTTCGAATACCTTGATGCCATCCAATATCTCCATAGGAAACATCAAAGGATACCGCAGTGGTCGTCGAATAACCATAGTAATACTCGAATTGTACGTGTTTGGTCATCGTGAGAATACACTGAATATTTCTTTCTTTAGTGTAACAAACCATCTAGAATATCAATTATGACAAATTCGTGAGACAAAGGGGTTGTTGTACACTCTCCGATCTATTATTGGGTTACAAAATAAGAGAATTTCTCTCTCACCATGTTATTATGCTCTTTCAAGCCCCTAAATAACCTCGCATATGGATTTTTTTCAGCACACACATAAGTCGCCTCGACAATAGTTTCTGATAATCGTGACAACTTTGTAGTCGTTGGGAATCTCATATTCAAAGTCGTGAAAGTAAAATCAGAATTTTTTAATTTGTTGTCATTTGCATTCAAACCATTTATAAAATGATACATTTGTCCTAGACTCTCGAATGTAAACACTTTATTTCTTTTTTGAAAGTTCATTATCGTAACGCACACCTAAAAGAAGTAAACGCAAAGTGGTTATTATAGGTCCTTATACAATTTCTAAAGTTATTACTATCTTTGTCTCGTGGAGGTCAACAGATTTTTCAAAACAAATGGTAATTTATTTATCGCTAAAACAACCTCGCCTCAGTAGTAACAAAATTGTCGGTTTTATAAGCCATTTTTTAGGCACTACAATAAACAATCAAGCAGAGCCGTAAAATCGATGATTGTTTAGTGCACACAAAGCTAAAAGAGCCCTACCTTTAATAACATTTTAACGTGTTGGTTTATTCTACAACAACATCGCAAGCAAAGAATTTCTCAGATTTATTATCCTTACACACTTATTACACGGCGATTTAACACCGACCGTAATCTTTTTTGCCTTCATCTTAAAAGTGCAAATTGTCCTGCTTTTTCTTCACTAATTGTCTTTCGTAAACATTAGTATTACAGCTTTATATGTTTTTCAGTGAGCTTGTCTATCAACCCCTAATTTACAAAGCTAAAAGAAGATACTAATGAATCTTCTATAACAGAATCGAGGAGCTCGACACACCAATTGACTTATCAAAATCGTAGATGGTCGGACAATTAATTTTATTAGTACACAAACACCAGTCGCTTATCTACATGTGCGCTAAAATTGTTTAAGTCAATACCAGGCCTTGGCCTGGCAGAGCCCTTAGTTCGCATTATCACAAAAGAGGGAAAAGAAAAGGTATGTATGATATTTACTGCCACACACAATCAACTGTCCCAAACAAACCCAAATCACTTTGAGTGCGCACTAAAACCAACACAAACCTAACTATAGGAAAGCGAGGAAAAAATCAAAACAGAACAGCTCATAATCTAAGAAAAACACACCTGAGAGAAAAAAATTTAAGCGAATGCAAAGAAACCGAGAAAAGTAAAACAAGGTAGATTTGAAAAATGTACCATCAACTAGAAAGATAAATATTCCGTATGGTACATAAAACCAACAAAGCAACAAAGATAAACAAATAAAGGTACATATAAAACCAAGATAAAACACTTGTAAACAAGAACACGTGGCCAAAATCACACATGTACACCTTTAGTATTAAGTAAATGAATGACTATATAACACAAATGTAAAACAACACTTTTACCAAAACCTAAGCGTTGGTAGTCAAGTAATCCCTAACATCATACTACCGTAACACATAATGTAGAAGAAAGAAATAAGAGGTCGCTTGTAAGAAAGTGGAGACATTAATTGAAGTTAAAGGAAACTAAAGGCATCTAATGTTTAAATTCTAAGTGTCACTATTTCAAAGTCTATACTAAACAAAGAAATATTAATGGAACATAAGCAAACAGACTCAAATGAATCATGGTTATGAAGAAGTCGAATTGAAGTCAACCTTCGAGCAAGAATGATGAAACCATCCCTTAATAATTAATGCATATTGAATGAAATAACTATCATGGATTATGGACAACCTGATCGAACCATTTTAGACTACTATCTTATCCGCCTACAAAGGCTAACATACAAACACTTGCAGACAACAACATCCGCCCAAAATCACACATGTACATCGCTTATTCTTAAGTAAGTGAATGACTATAGAATGTAATGTAAGTCAACACTTTTTCAAGACATCTAAACAAATTGGCAAGAAAAAGCAATTTCGTAACATCACATTACTGTAACATATAACACGTAAGAAACAAATAAGAGCCAAAGAAAAAGAAAGGAAGACATTAATTGGAACTTAAGGAAACTAAAATAATCCAATGTTTAATCCTCACACCTTAGATCATTTGAAGAAACATATTAATGAGCAATAGTAAACCAACATAAGCAAACCAACCGAAATGATTCATGGTTGTCAAGAAACCGAACCGAATGCAATCTCACAACATTAATGATGAAACCAAATTTAATAGTTAGTGCATATTGAATTAAATAACAATCATGCATTATGGACACCGCGTAAAACATTCTAAGCTACCGATTAACAATACAAGCATGTCGAATTATTGGTATTTCATATGAACATCACAAATGGAACCTTTGGTATGCACATCATATGAACATTTATTAAATGGTGTGGTAGTAAAGTGAATCGCATGCTATTGGCAAAAGAGAAGACTGAGTGTAAAACGAAACATATATTGCTATAAAGTGGTTAAGAAATAATGTAACAAAGAATAAATACAAAGACCAAACACATGTTTTGTTAAGGATGCACCCACCTCTAGCCCATAATTATAATAAATACAACACACACACCTTCGGGACTGCTCTCAGAGCAAGAAAGAAGCAGGAAAACCGGTTAGGCAAGAATGTGAGGCAAAGTAAAGCTCCAAACCCAAGAAGTTCGGGATAAGAGAAAATACAAGCCCTTGATTGTAGTCTTTATTGTATGGCTTAGATTGTGACATTTGTGTCACACATATCTATGTATATAATGTAAATCTAGTGATCGATTATGTCTCCTACTTTATAAGTCGTGTAAACGCTCCTATTCTACTCACCAATCATGAAATACAATATCTAAGTTTTCAAGTAAATAGGCAGGTTATTTCTTGATCTTTTAAAAATAAGAATCCTAATTTTTTCAATGCAAAGTATGGCAATATTCTAAGCATACTCGATTTTCATATCCCGCTTTGCCTCAACAGTAACAATCATCCTTTGAACCAATACATGGTGACATTTGGGACCATCTCAAGTTAAATCCTTCAACGGAAAACGCTCGCTTGTGACCTTTATAGATGATCAATCTTTGAGTAGCAAATCTCAAATAGGAAATGTGTTCCAGTTTTCTTATAAAATGCTTCTGACATGATTCAAAACTAAGATTAAGATGCTTAAGACTCCACAATCAAAAGAGTATTTTGATCAAGCTCCCGGTTTTTTCCTAAGGGAAAATGGCATTGTTCATCAAGAAGAGTGGTCTATGATGTTTACTATGAAAGTTCTGTTTTCTAACAAATACTTATTTAGTCAATAAAGTACTTCACATATTCTAAACTACCAATCCCCTAAACAGTCTCTTTCTTGAACATTACACGATTTACATGATTACATCATAGACTCTCTTTACCCCAAAGAAAATTTGTTTGTGCCGCTTATGTTCATATTTATTCTCATAATAGAAGTAATCTTAACCCAAAAGCTCAAATGTACATTTTGTGGCTATTCTAGTAACCAAAGAGGCTACAAGTGTTATTCACCTGGTACACCTCAATCTAATCCAAGTTCAAAGCAATATGATTCAAATTGACTCAAATCGAGTCTCAACTTTTAAATCTTGCAACTATTGCAATTATTATGCAAGCAAAGATATATAGATTATTCACCGTGGTAATCAGAAACCATAGTCTATTTCTAACCAACACAACCCAAAGATGAAAGGAAGTAACTAATCATATCTATGTCGTTAAAGAAGTGCAAGCCTCTGTATCGAACCCGATTAATATCGCAAATGTAATAATGAATAACATGCCACCGTGATTTTATGGCCCAAAAAGGATGGAGTCGCTCAGAAACCTATTCATTCCATTCACAGAACACCCAAAAACCTATGTACCAAACCACTTTTACCACAAATAACACCTATTATACAATCACAAAGATCAAAACCAGATCAGAACACACCATGGATGTCACTTAAGGAGAAAACACAAATATTATGCAACAACAACATCGCAAACTGAGTGTAAAACAACATGCATATCAATTTAGAAATAAACCACAAAGATTATGCAGAATTTAGATTTAAAGCCGCCAAACATACCAAGAAGAGCTTTGTTGATCTCGAATCCACCTGTAGAAGTCGATGCTTTTTAGCTCTCGCCGACCCAAAAGCAATGAAGGATAAGAGTTTGAAAGCACAACTGGTCGATGAAAAGCCAAATCAAATATGGCCCCAAAATAATGGAAAAATAATAAAAACACTCGCTTAATTTTATATAAATTAAACATGTACTTACATGGCCGCTTTCATATCAAACAAAGATGCATGACCCAAGCAACAGAATTTGTCATCTCGCCCACTTCTCCGAGGATTTGGCAAAATAGTCGATACCACTCCATCTAAGCACCATCGAAATCAATCAACCACACACACGAGCAACTCATCAATCCAACCACTCAATCACCCATCTTGTCGGGTCAGAGTGCATTGAATCAAACATTCAAGAGATGGAGCGGTGACAAAGAAGAAGAAAAAGGGGTTCACCTTTTCCACCAACAACTCCCGCCCTTTTTTTAAGCAAGATTGTTTAGTGGCTAAATTGTAGTGATTTTCACATATATTTTGTATATCAATATTCCTATATACGTATTTTTCATAGAAATCGGGATTATAATTGATTAATTGAGTAAATGAGGTTTTAAATGATTAAATATGAAAACATATCAATTTAAATGTTTATTTGATGATTTTATATTATTTTGGAATCGTGTTACGCTTTTGGTATGTTTTCGATGTGTGTATACATATTTTCGACTTGGAAAAGGAGTTAAAGAGTTAAAATCAAGTTGAAGTTGTTTGAAGTAATCTTGAAGAGATAGAGATGAGGTAAAGAAGATAAAGATGGAAGAAATAAGATAATTATCAAGAAATCGGTTTCAAAGAAGGTCCGACGTCATCGCCCATGTCCCGCCCAGTGAATGGACGGGCGCCCACTATATTGAACCAAATAGCTCGTGAGGTGTATTTTACATTCAGAGAGTTTGGACGGAAGTGAACGAACGCCTGAGATAATCGGACGAGCGCATGCAGGAAGAAAACCAGATTCCGGTAGTGCTGAACTTCCAACGCAGTTATTGATATGATAACAACCGATTGTACTCTGACCTCAAGAGAAGAGTTGTAGGGCTTGAAGAGAGGATTCTACAGGATTTTGAATCACTCCATTCCGACTTACGAGGCCCGAGATATGAGCGTTATAAGTTTGGATGCTGTTGTTGAAAATAGCGGACGGGCGTCCGGATCTTCAAACGGGCGTCCGCACCGCATCAGAGCAACCGACTTTGATTTTTCTATAAAAGCAGCGATTTTTACCCTAATACACACATTATTCCACAGCCGCAAAACACAAAGCAGCAGCAGCCCTTCTTGAGGAGTTCATATCGGTCACCCGAGCCTTGTGCTCGGGTGATCCGGGTTAGATTAGATCGCTTTTTTTTTCGCTTTTTTCATTGTTGATGCTTGAGTTCATCCAATGTACCAAAACTATGTGAGTTTGTTTTATTTCAATTAATTCAATTCTAGTTTATGTTCATGATCTTTACTTCACTTTGTATCTTTTTTATGATTATGATGCTACATGAGAATAGATCGAGAGATTTAGTTTTCTATCGATGTTTATAATACGGAAGTTGCATAAACACTAGATCACCATAGAAAGATAGGTTTTTTAGCCGCTGATTATGTGACAAATTAATTGGTTAGATTCCTAGGTTGTTAGATTCTAAAATACGAGAGTTAACCCGAATCTACACCGAGTTTTGTATTGAAAATCACCTCAACATTCGGAAGATGAGAGATTGATAAATTGGATTTACTAAGGAATTAGAATCAGAGCTTGAGAATAAATTCACTAAGGAATTAGGGGTTTATGTCTCGTGATAAGGTGAAACCACAAACCTAATTAAAATCATAAATTGAATTCAGATTGAGATCACATAGGTTTGTACACTATTTGATCCTATGTCTTTAGATTAGATTGTTTATTTTATTCCTTAGGTTAGATTATTTGAATTATTTTCTGCTTTTATGTTTTGTCTTCCGCTTCTTGAGTAGCAATTGAGAGAATTAGTGAGATTAGATCCTTCATCCTTTTCCTCGTGGATCGACTCCTGATTTACCTCCTACTATGCTATCAACTACCCGATATTTGGTCGGTTAGAGTTAGTTTGCATGTTAAGTATAGTTTATAAATTTTCTTTTGTTTTTATGATGCAAAATCTCCGCAACAAGTATATAATCTAATCTAATAAGTAAGAAAATATCCTCCTACTAAGTCAACAAATAACGATGAAAAGAAGTAACTGGAACACCAAATAGATAAACGGACTGGGCCCAAACAGATAAATGGACTTGGCCTAAAATAAAATATTTTTGCAATGGCAACCCAAATAATAATATACCAAATCTTTGTAAAACTTTGTAAGAACTCGAACACGCTACTCAAACCTTTGCTTTCTTATTACTAAAGCAGAGGATATGTGAATGTGAATAACTAGAATGTAATTAAATCTTGAATGTTTGTGATTATTTTTTCGATTTGTTTTGTTGATCTTGTAACTCATACTTATTTCCTTTTTTTCCTCGTAAGTATGCAAGAAGTACATTGGAGGCACCAAAACTAACCAACTATGAAATAACTCAAATAAGCTTACATGGGAAAAACTTTCCATAAAACATTTTTGAGAGACTGAGCCAAAATATGCTAGCTTACGAGCAAGGCTATTGTGGTCTCTAGAAACATAGTTAATGGTACAACATTTAAACTTGGATTTCAGTGAAACAATGTCCTCCTAGATTGCCATGCAAAGAAAAATAATGACATCATCCGAGAGGCAGGTGGCTCAACAACGCGCCCATTGTTTGGACACCTTCACCAACATCTTCCGTAATCACAAAGGGGATGTGGAAACACCAAGATCCGAATCCTTGGTGAGTTTGAGTGAACTCTCAAGAATTTCATCACCTAATATCTCTGAGAATTTTTGAAAAGATTCCAGAGCAATCGGGGCGGGACACAAGCCACCTCACGACCATCCTACGGTCACACTCATGCAAATTTATTCGACTCGCTTTCATTAAAAGGAAAATGAGGATGGATGGCCGCAAAGAATCGGCTAAACATGTCGGGCTTGTGATCCATTTCACCATGATAATTATCGGCGGAGCATTTTGCCAAGGTCTCGACTGCATCTCGCCGTGGTGGCGCTTCCCGCCGCAACACTTTTCGCCTCTCTCAACCGGGTCGGACTTATACCTCTCAAACCCCTTGTACATATGGATGGCCTCAGACTTTAATGGAATGATGATAGAATAGAGTCCTCGACACTCTTGAGATCATCAAAAATATTCAGGCGCAACTCTATCTCAAACTTGACTAGTCGAAGAGTAGTCTCCTTCTCATTCCTATCAAAATTCACCGCTGCTATGGCCGCCTCCTTGTTATAATATAAGGGCTAAACTTATATTTATGTTTATGTAAGGGTTTAGCATGTTATTATGTGACACCTAGATAGACACTTGTTATCTAGATAGCTAGTGAGGTTGTTAGATTCCTAATATCTAAGTGTTAGTATATTATGGTGTAAGACAATATCTTGGCTATCCATGAAATCATTATCTTGATTATCCTTAATCTAAAGTTTCATGTTGGTATCAGAGCCTTGAAATGGCCGACGCCGATCTTAGCTCCGCGCTCAAACGCCGTTAGCTCATCTTCATCCTCCCCGATGACCTCCTTGAAAACTACTGCCCGCTTTCAAAGATTATCCATTGGTTCGACATTACCCCATTAGACACCTCAACACCGAGAAGGAAGCTCCTTCTCCTCCACCATTTCTTCACCATATGCCTTTATCAGAACTACATGCAGATCCCGGTCATCTTTGATTCCACTCACCGTGATTATGACTACCGCTGTGAATCGGTCTTTCTCAGATCGATTACCTCCCATACCGCCGCTTATGCATTCATCGGTTGAGATTCTCCCACCTTGACCACAGCTCCATCACCTTTGAGGTCACCACAATCGAGCCAGCATCGCTGCTGGACAAAACAACTATCTTCGTGGAAATCCACCATTCTCGCCTATTGTCCGGGGTCATCGCCTGTAAGGTCATCTCGAATGGAACCACGGTTTGTCCACCTCAATATATCACCATCATCGCCTTGAGCCACAAATAATCCAAATTTTATGATTTATTGGCTTGCTATAGATTCCTTGCTTATGGGTTGATCATGGCCTCTATGACGTAACATGCCTAACACCGCATACGAAGTTTGGAGCACACTCGAGGTCCTCTTCAACAAGAGATCCGAGGTCCAATGCCGGAATATAAAGGAGCATTGACAAGAACAAAGCGGGGTCAAAATCTATGATGGAATACTTGGCCTTAATGAAATCTTATTCAGATGGTCTTGTCACCAGCAGTTATCCTATTTCTAACTCATAATTGATTTTAGCAAAGAATTGGTGGACTTAGAAAGACTATGAATTTTTATAGTTAACATTACGCCGTGATTGATCTCTTTCCGGCAAGAAGTGTCGCCCCAATTAGTTACCCATGAACGCTTATTGGCAAGATTCAATCCCACTTCAACCTTAGATGTGCCATCCCCTCGTCGCTTCATATTGCCACTCATAACCGTGGCAGAGGTAGAGGAAATTGTTATGGTGCTAACAATCAAAATCCAGTGCAGGGGGTCGTTTTAAAGAAGGATCTAGAGGCATAAATCAAAGCAACAGAGGGAAAGATCGTGACCTAGACCACCTCACAAGCGTTGTGTGGAAAATCGCCATATTGCAAAGAGAATGTTATCACAGATATGATTCATCCTACACCGGGCCAATACAGTAATAAGAACTCCAAAGTGGTAATGCTCAAAACTCGAAATAGGTCTAACTCGCTTATGTGGTCGCCGCAGATACTTTTCTCGACCCCTATTAGGTATGCAGATAGTGGTGCCTCAAACCACATTGTTTAATCAATATCCCGCATCTAAGTTCGTGATACGAGGGGTCTAATGGACTTACCGTGGGTAATGGTGAATCTCTTGAAATAGCTCATATAGGCCACTCTAAACTGCTCACTAATGATCACTCTAAACTATCCTTGAACAATATTTTACATGTGCCTAATATCACTAAAAATCTCTTGAGTGTTTCTAAACTTACTTCGCATAACTCGCTTTTCTTGAATTTCGCCTAATTGTCGCTTTTGTGAAGGATCTCACAACCAAGAAAGTTCTTCTGTATGGAACACTTAAGAATGGTCTCTATCAAATGCATCTTCCTGTCGACCTGAGCTTCCTTCCATCCAAAGCATCTACCAAGTCTTCTGCTATCTACTCTTGTCTTAGTTCCAATAAGGTCGTTGATCAACATTCTCGCTTTTGTTGTTAGCAATGAAAATTCAATGTTTGGTATAAGATTAGGTCACCCTTCCGCAGGGTTTTGAATCATGTCTTGGAAAGTTGTAATGAATCTCTAAATTTGAATGAAAAGGTTTCTTTCTGTGAAGCTTGTTGCTATGGAAAACATCATGCCCTACCTTATTCTTTATCTACTACTAAAACTTCAATGGCTTCTGAACTTGTGCATTCTGGTTTGTGGGGGCCTACCCCTATTCATTCTATCTCCTGGTTACTCCTATTATAATGCTTTTGTGATGATTTTACTAGTATACTTGGATCTTTCCTCTTAAGTTTAAATCGATTCTTTAACAACTTTTAACCATTTTAACAAATAAGTTCAAACTCGCTTTAATTCAACTATTAAGTGCCTTCAAACTAACTCTGGGATAATTTAGATCCTTCGAGCCTATACTTAAAAATATTTGTATTCGCTTAGTATCCCCGCCTCATGCTCATGCACAAATGGCAAGGTACAATGAAAACATAGAGCCAATGTAGAAATGGGGATCACCTTATTAGCCTCAAAGCCCATGCCCCTAAAATTCTCGTGGGAAAGTTTCCTGATTCTATAAGATTAATAAACTATTTACCTACTTTATTCTTGATCATAAAACTTCTTTAAGTGCCTATTTGGGAAATTACCTCGATTACAGCTTTACTAAGAGTGTTTGATGTTTCAGTTATCCCTATATGTGGCCATATCATAATACGAAGTTTGAGTTTTATTCCAAGAGGTGCACTCATTTAGGCCTCAGTCCTAATCATAAAGGATATCTGTGTTTAGATCCTTCAAGCAGATTATATATCTCTAGGGATGTCCTGTTTGATGAAAATACCTTTCTTTATGCCTTCTCTATATCCTCCACATCTACCTCCAACTCAAAAGACATAGTAGCTGATTCTGTTCTGTCCCTTCCTACTTTCACTCAAACAACTAGACACTCCTTTTGTAGTCCTGAACCCTCTATCAGATCCTCTACCTCTCATCCTTCAAACTCCCTAGGTCACAACTCTTATCCTACCTCTAATGGTACTTTACCTACTTATTCTCAGTCTATTCCACACTCACCTATCACTCCTAGTTCCACATATTCTCCTGTCTAATTCAATCAGGAATACAACACTCCTTCTATACAAATTCTCCTTCTCACACTACTCGATCACCACATCACCAATATCTACCAATCCACACGCACACTTGCTCCAAAGACCAAAACCTACCATAACTAATCAAAGATCCAATGCAAACAAGAGACAAAAGTGGCATCTTCAAACCCAAAACCTACTTTATCTTGCAACTCACTTCTCCCGGTTCCCACTCACCGTAACCTACTAAAGTTTGTGAGGCCCTTACACATCCCGATTGGAAACAAAGTATTAAAGAAGAGTACAATGCTCTCACGAGGAACCACACATGGGACATGGTTCCCAAATCTCAAGCACACAACCTTATGGATAATAGATGGGTGTTTAAGCTCAAACATAATCCCGATGGTACTGTGAACAAACACAAGGCAAGATCAAGCTGCCAAATGGCTCAATCAAACCCCGTGAGTGGACTATTCTCGAGACTTTTAGTCCCGCTGTTAGAGCTTCCACTATCGTGGATTATACTAGCCATTGTTGTTGCCCTAGATTAGCCCATTAGACATGTTGACATTAATAATGCTTTTCTCAATGGAACTCTGTTTGAATCCATTTTTATGAAGCAACCTGAAGGATTTGTTGATATTAGTAAACCTGGTTATGTTTGTCATCTTAAAAAGGCCATATATGGTCTGAAACAGGCACCTAGGGCCTGGTTTGATGAGTTGAGAAAACAGCTTGTATCATGGAATTTTGTGCAGTCTAAAGCTGATCCTTCCTTGTTTATTTTTCACCATGGTAAAGTGCATTTATGTGTGTTAGTGTATGTAGATGACATAATGATTACAGTGAAATGACACTGAAAGATTCAAAGAGTTTATTCACTTCTTCATTCCAGATTTGCCTCTTTAAGACTCGGGTGATTTGCACCATTTCTCGAGTGTACAAGTCGCCGAGATGGATCTCGATGTATCTTTCTCAACATGTTTATGCACAGCAGCTTTTGACCGGTTAGGGTTACATGTAACTTGAAGCCATGTGTTACTTCCTATGGTGGTCTCTACCAAGACCAAACCTTACACTACTCTTATGTCCAACCCACAAGATACATAAGTACTATCGTGCACTCGCAATATTTAACCTTCACTAGACCGCACTCTAGAATTTGTCGTTATTATTCTCACCAAAGATATGCAGTTCCTACTTTGGCTCATCGGGCAAGTCGTCACGATCTCCGCGTATATCAAAGGCACTTTCTACTATGGCCTTCTTTTTTCAAACTCACAACCATCGCATATTCATAGCTTCGTGATGTAGACTCGGGTGTGATAAAATAGACATAAGATCTGTGGGCTTCTTATTGCATTTTCTTGGTCGATTCTCTTGTATCCTCGGTCATCTAAAAGCAAAGATGTGGTCTCTCGCTCTAGAATCGACCAATATCGTGTTTTAGCTAATGCAAAGATCGTAAACACAAAGGGCTACTCAATGTTCTTTCTGAGCTACATCTCAAGCCAACTGCCAAACCAATACTATGGTGTGACAATCTAGGGGCTGGAGCACTAGTACACAATCCTGTGATACACACCAGAGTGAAGCATATTGAATTGGATGTTCATTTTGTGAGAGATAAAGTAATGCAAGGCCAAATGCTTTTCAACTATGTTCCAACCTTTGATCAAGTTGCCGATGCACTGACAAAGCCTCTAAATGCTGCCATGTTTACTTACTTTCGAAACAAACTCAATGTTGTTTCAACCCCATTTCATTTGAGGGGGGATGTTATAATATAAGGACTAAACTTATATTTATGTTTATGTAAGGGTTTAGTATGTTATTATGTGACACCTAGATAGACACTTGTCATCTAGATAGTGAGGTTGTTAGATTCCTAATATCTAGGTGTCGTGATATTACGTGTAAGACAATATCTTGGCTATCCATAAAATCATTATCTTGATTATCCTTTATCTAAAGTTTCATGTCTCCTTAAGCCTTTTCGGCATTCGAGCCAAGTAGATCTCCACATGCTCTTGAGCACCGGCTTTGACGAGTGAACACAACCGGCTACTTTGTTGCCCACTTTGATCTTGTCTCTCTTAGCAACTATCTCGGCCTCACCAACTAAACTCTCCGCATCTTCCAATGGTTATGCAAATAAGGCGCTTTAGTCTCGTAACATGTTCGTAAGCAGCAATCCCTCTCCAAATCATTGTAGGCGCTCATCATTGATCCTTCGCAGCGGGCCGCCTATAAAGAAATGAAAGGAAAATGAGCCTGTGTTTCCAAAGGGCACCGAAACCAAAATTGATATCGAGGATGAGTCACCTTCGGCATTGGAAAATTGATATCCCCGAGTGAAGAAAATTCACTGCACTCCACGAGGTCACCAAGGCCTCCTGTAGTCGGCCACCCGATCCTCCATCACACTGCTGTATGCATCCTTGTTGAAATAAAGTGTCATAAACCCAATCGGGTTGGACCGATCCACCGGTCGGGCCATTTCTACTATTTCTTTATGTTTGTACATATATTAAATGGCTTTCTCGTATTACATATTTTTTCGCTTAATGGACTAAGTATGATATTGTATATATGATAACATCCCTAAAGTGTCAAACTATGAAAGAGAAATCATGATAGTGATTATGGTTGATGAGATCTCGACTCACTTTAAAAGGTTTGATACTTAAATGTCTCTAGTCAGATGTGCTATTAAATAGACATTAATAGTAATGACTAGACTAAGACGTATTGATGTCTTCTATCTTATCAAGGTAGGATAGATCTCGCCTCATCAAAGTGTGGTAGACACTTGACCATACATGGACGATATTAGAGAATGCGACGTTAGACCGACCCACTTACTTTATTAAGTGTCGCACTATGTGGCGGTTGTGTAATTATCCTAAGACCGAGTCTTCATGACATTGGGTGTGGATTGTCATGCTTTGGAACTATTGAGATTTTCCTTAGTCACAAGTGATCACGCGTAATTATTTCGTGATCGTTAGTATGAAGGGTATTTTAGTAAATGTACTTTATGCCACGGCCAACATTTTCGGAAGCCTATCGGGTCACACACATAAGAACATCTAGCCGATTAAATTATGTGTTATAGTGATAACCAAATAAGGAAAGTTTATCTCACTTATAAAGTGTTATAGTGATAAATTAATATTGTGATTTCCTTATTATGAATAAATATAATACAAGATATTAATTGTGTTGATTAATTAATTATACATATTTTATTTTGTATATGTCGAAATATATATGTATACATGATATACATGTATTTTGCAAATTAATTAATCATAGTATTTATTTATTAATTAAGAATATTCCAGATAACGCCCTAAATGGTACCAATAATTATACCCTTATTCACCCCGACTCGCAAGCAAAAGAGGATAGATAGGCTCGTTATTATGTGGAATATGTGTTACATGCTATGTGCATGTTTCTAAGATCGTAATTCAAGATCTATGCTATTTTTCCGAAGATTTGGCACAGCTGCCTCGCTTTTGTGTGTTTTATAGATGTACCGAATCTCGAATATCGAGAGCGGATCTCGATCAAAAAGAAGTATACCGATGTTGATTAAAGTCCAAGAAGAAGTCTCCAAGGAAAAGAAGAAGTCGCCCGGTGGTTAGATGGTTTTTGACACGAAATTGTCATTATCTAGTCGGTTAGTGGTTTTAAAGAGTCATAAGTCGGTCATCTATATATAAGACCGCATTAATGTAAGTTTTCATAAGCTTTGCATATTACATTAAATACATTATATACTTTGATGAAATAAAGTTCTTCCAAGCTTTTAAGGAGTTATTTCGGTTTCCTTCCTTTCTCCACCATCTCTAGCTTGAGTAGATCGAGCTAGATCTCCATTGTTGAAGGTATGAAGCTTTGAACGCCTCCTTTTGTCTTCAATATGATAGATCTATTCATATTTATGTGTTTTAGTTACTCTGCATGTTTAAAGACCCCATAATTTACTTATTTTAATCGTAATTGAGCAATGTAGATCCAAGAATAAGAAAAGTGACACCGTAACCCGGCGGTCTATACCGTTTACCGAGGTATTATTTCGAAACCTAAAATGGGATTCACTACGACTATGTTGATCGACGCTTTTAATTAACAAGAGGTTAGATCCGCCAATCTTCTTATTGTAATCGTGAACCGACATGAAATATGAATAGTGAAGTGCTAAGTTTGGACATAGTCTTGAATGGACCCTGTGAACGTGTTTGATCAATGTCGATAAATTGTTCAGGCGGTTAGCGGTATGAGTTAGCGCCGATATCGGAAATTCTAGTTCTTTATGCATATGGGCTATTACAGCACCAATTAAGGAGGGTAGCTTATGATAGATTGTCTACTACCATTGTCGGAGTAGAGTTGCACCCGTAGTTGATAATGATAATTAAAACTAAAGCTCACGATTAATTTGTGGAAATTATGTGGGGAAGTAAACATAACGATTAACTAATCCAAGTTAGTAGATCGGTGAGAAGAGGGGGAGAAATACCAAGTTTGTTTTATGTTTATTGTTGGTCCATGACCGCCTCCATGTTGCTTCTTAATTAGGTTAGAATCATTTATACTTATAGTTGCATTGTCTATGTGGGATCGACCTTGACTCACATTTACTATACTACGATGTACCTAGTATTCTTGCTAGGAATATCGACGTTAGTGACTTACACGCGATCAAGATTTTTGGCACCGTTGCCGGGGACAATGGCCAATTTTAAACATAAATGTTTTGATTCTGATTAAGAAGTCGTTTTTATTTTATTTTATTTTATTTTATTTTGAGTCTTGAGTCGTTCTGCATCAACCCTGCACTTGTTAAACTACTTGAAGGAGAAATTTCAGGGCGGTTTACCTTGGTTTACTCCGGGTTACTGAGGCCTGGAAAATCAAATTCAACAAACCCTCGTTATTCGGGTGTTATTCCTGTTGATTTTAGTTAGTAGGTCCACAATAGTTGGGATCATGCCCAATCAAGCGGAAGTTGCTAACATTTTCTTTGTTTTATTTTGTCTTTTTTGCAGAAGATCGAAATACTTCGTAAATTGATCAAACCGGAGTTGAAAAGAGCAAACAATCCAAGCAATATGCCTAGAATGATATTGAACACCACACCAATTTCCATGTATCTGGATCCGCTTTCAGGAGCAATACGGGGCGGATAAGAAGCGGTTGGATAAGAGAAAGAAGCAAACAAGCAAGAGCTTGAAGAGAACTTAAAGGAGTATAACACGATCGCCCAGTGAGTTCCTTTCAAGTTAATTGAAATATCATCTTCGGATTATGATTCGATGATCCTAAAGAGGATCCTGACACGATGTTTTCTGAGCCTGAGGATTACCGAGACTCGCATACACCGTAGTGAAGTTGTGAGACCCTCGGCACGCTCGACTCCCGATTTCTATTAATGGTATATCAAGAGGATTAGGTCTCGCGACTGCTCGAGTTGCAACATTCTACCCAAGATTAAGCTTCCGGTCTCGCGACTGCCTCGACTTTCTTCGCCAAAAGATTAAGCTTCCGGTCGTAATGAATCAAACTCGAACCATGACTTTCGCCGATAGAACTAGAGATATGCCCGCCGTCCCGCTTAGAAGTGCACGATTAAGGCAAGTGAGGGTTCACTTTTCCAATTGATTTCACGGTTATAGACGTATTAGAGGACCCAAGTGCCCTGGCTTATGTTAGGAAGACCTTTCTTAGCGACAAGCAGAGCAAACATGGATTTTGATAAATGGGAGATTACTTTGAGGTTGAATAATGATGTTGTATCTTTTAAGATCTTAGATCCCCTAGCAAATAGGCCAGAAAGTTGCAAGATGACGTATGCTTCAGGAAAGGTGGAAATTATGGAGATAGAGGGGCATAAGCATAGAGAGGTTGTAGTAGAAACCATTGAGCAGAATTCATGAGACTAATGCCGAGAGAGAGAGAGAGAGAGAGGCGTGCTAGAAAGAGAGCTCAAAAGTTTCTTGAAAGGTACACACCTATGTGAGCTTAAAGTTTGGCGAGTTAAAGCTCCAACCCTCGAATGATCGTAAATCAAGAAAGTCGAGTCGGCGATTATAAACTCGTAACCGTTAGGTAGATTAGAAATGAATAAAAGTAGCCGGATGAAGGGACGAGCTTTTTCATCCTACCGCACTCTTAGTCTTGAAACCAATGGTTGTGGAAAGGTTTTTTTTACTCGTTGTGGATTCTAGTGAAGTAGGTTGGGATTGAGTCAGAAATAACAACAAAGAGAGTAAGAGGCTAGTCAATTTGAGGTCATAATTGAGCAGAGAGGTTGAGCAAAGTGTGCAGTGAAGGAGGACAGAGAAATCTGGGGAAAAAGAACCCCCAGTAAACCCTAGGTTACCTCCGGGTTACCGAGCATGGATTTTTAGATTTCTGAATGTCAGTTTATAAAGCTGAATTTTTAGAGACATGTGGAGGACACACGTTGCATCAAACACCACCACCACAGTAAACCGCCACCTTTTCCCCTCTTTTCAAAATTTTCATCCTTTCCCACACTCTACCATAACTCAACCTCGATCCCATCAATCACCTCCTCAAATCCATCACCCTAATTACTCCTATACCCACTATCCCACCAAATCCTTCCACCTTCATTCATTTCTCCTATTTAAACCAACCATTCACCACCATTATCATCATTCCATCTACCATCATCTCCTCAAATCACCAATCTTCTCCCATTTCTTCTCCTTCTTAAAACCAGTCGGCCACCATCACCACCACTATCACCACCAAACCTCCACCAAAATCAAACCTTTTTCCATTTTTACCAACCAAAAGACCCATTTTTTTCACCCTGTTGTTGTCTAGTACTACTGTGCTAGTGAGGTGCTGCAGTTCTTCATCTTTTATCATCAGAGGCACTGTCCTAGAAAGAAATCCAGAAAAATCAGGCCGGTAAATCGGAAGTACCTACCGGTTTACCTAGGTAACATTTTCCGTAATCAACATCGATGATCACCCCGTTATCATCCAGGATGGGTCCCAAGCATAGCCAATCACCGTCGTCCCAAAGGGTTATCGTGAGCATCTACGGAGATGCCAACCCTTTGATAGATGGGGTTGAGCAATTCCATTCTTTAGAGATCTACGAGTCGCTCATAGGGCATTGGAACGTAAGACCAGTGGCTCAAGAAGGTGGGGTAGAGTAGACGATTGCGGGTCGATCTTGCATTGAGCACTACAAGAGCAAGACATTTTGGACATGGCAAACACACCGACTCGGTTCAACGCCACGGTGGTAAGAGAATTCTATGCTTATGTGTCGCACAACCCCGGAGTTACATATGCTATGGTCCTTGGTGTTAAGATTGATTTTTCTATTGAGAGGATCAATGCTCATTTTGGGGTTAGAAATCCACCAGTGGGCCCAGATGAGTACACATCTTCGAGCAACATTGACGATTTAGAGAGGATGAACATGATAGCTGAATATTTTGGTGTGCAATGGAAGCGCAATCCTTTGGGAACCCCCACCATCTTCCTAGAGAACGAGTTATCCTGGGATCGGAAGATGGTCAACAGATATGCCCGCCTTCTACCGACCAAGCACACGGTTTCTGTCACCACCAAGAGGGCAGAGTTGATGTTTTATCTAGAGCAGGGATCTCCGGTCAACATCGGTCTACTGATGCATAGCCGTATTCACGAGCTTTCCGCCACATCTGAGCGCGAGCTGTTGCCATATGGGCCGATGATTGACATGTTTGCTTTAGAGGACGAGGTGAAATTCTCGTCAGTGATGATTGGGAAGACCCTGAGCCGATGATCGCCTCACACAATGGGTTCAAAAAGTACCAAGACGGGTCAGTGAGAGAGCTGAGAGGGAGTGTACTCTGGTCCTCGGAGCACCCCGGACTCAGAGATCTATGCTAGTGGAGCACTCGCGAGAGATTGCAAGTTTGCATCGCAAAATGGATAGGATTATAGACTTGTTTGGCGTACCTCCATCGACCCCACCACCTAGGACTGCCCCACATCACCGAGCCTCTTCTTCGGCCGCTGCTGCCTCAAGTTCTGGTCCTGAAGGCAAGGAAGCCTAGTCCGGCAACTGCTGGCCGACGAGGAGGAGTCAACTAGCCTCCCGATTTTGAGCCTAGAGATGACTAGTTTTTATTTCTTTTTATTGTTGTTTTCCATTTTCTTGTTTTTATTTTTATTTTTCTTTTCCTATCTAGTTGATGTCGCAGAATATTATTAATATCATCATTTTGATGGCTTAATTTGTTTTGAAGTTAATTTTTTTCTCTTTTATTGCCGCCATTTTATTATACAGTTTCTTGTCACCGCTGTTCTTCTTGGTTTGTTTGAGATATTTAGCGCAGATTCATCATGGATTACTTACATGAGCCCGATGATTTATACGATGATCCGATTCTTCTTTGGTTCCGCCCTTACCCGAAGCTAAGTTCCTTTTCATTTTTCATTTTTCATCTTACACATTGGGGACAATGTTTCGATTAAATGGGGGGGTAAGGGACGTCACTTAGATTTTTACCACTATATTCCGTGAATTGCGTGATTATTTTGATTCTCTTTGATGCACGATTCACCACTTAGACTTTGATTCATTTCGATAGAATTTCGAAAATACTATGATATCTTTGATCTTTTCAAGTTAATTGACTTCATCTTTGTTTTACTTTGTACGAGTAAGAGAAATGCCCACTTCTGAAGTAGTGGCGAATTAAGCACATATTCTCGTTATGAGCCACCATTTTAAGCACGTATAACTCACTTCCTTGGTGTCAAGTCAATAGCATATTACTTTGACTAGAGTTGACCCGGCTTCATCCCGAATTATGTTTCACCAACGCTATAAAGGCCAAGGAATTTCGGATTCGTAGAGTTTATCATGAGTAGGTCGTGAGGATAGCTAAATCAATGAGTGTTTGCCCGCCAAGAAAGAGAAGTGCATTGAAATATATAAATTTATAATCTCTTTGGCAAACATTTGAGTCGATGGAGCGTAAACGCATTTACTTTTGCATAGACCGATAAACGCGAGCCTAAGAGTAATATATACTCACTTCTCGATCCGCCTTGCCAGCTCATTTAATTAATAAATAACATGTTCGAGACTGGTTGGTTCGACTACAAGTTGACGTAATGTTAGATTGTCTACATTACTAAGCGGCTGTGAAAGTTATTGCACACACACATTGGCTCATGACATGAATAGTGTTTAATGTGTTACTGATGGATATGAGTGGCATGATCTTGATCTTGACTTAGTGAGGCATATTTGTTTTTAATTAACTTGTGTACTGATCAGAGTGTTGTTTTCTTATCGCCTTTTTGCTCGGGACGATCAAAATCTAAGTGGGGGGTAGTTGATAACGCCCTAAATGGTACCAATAATTATACCCTTATTCACCCCGAATTCTGTGCAAGAGAGGATAGATAGGCTCTTTATTATGTGGAATATGTGTTAAATGCTATATGCATGTTTCTAGGATCGTAATTCTGCATCTATGTTATTTTCCAAGATTTGCATACTGCTTTTGTCTCGTTTTGTGTGTTTTATAGGATGTACCGAATCTGGAGCATTAGAGAGCGGATCTGGATCAAAAGAAGTATATTGGGCCAAGTGATTAAAGTCCAAGAATAAGTTTGCTGAAGGAAAAGAAGAAAAGTCGGCCCGGTTTGCCGAGGGCTAAGGGCGGTAAACCGATGGCTTGTTTGACACGAAATTGTTTTTGCCGTGTTATCTAGGTCGGTTAGGGTTTTAGAGAGTCATAAGTCGGTCACTGTATCTATAAGTCCGCATTAACAGAAGTTGTCATAAGTTTTGCATATTACATTAAATACATTATATACTGTGATGAAATAAAGTTCTTCCAAGATGTTAAGGAGTTATTTCTAGTTTCCTCCCTTTCTCCACCATCTCTAGCTTGAGTAGATCAAGCTAGATCTCCATTGTTGAAGGTATGAAGCTTTGAATGTTCCGTTTGTCTTCAATATGGTAGATCCATTCGTATTTATGTGTTTTAGTTAATCTACATGTTTAAAGACCCCATAATTTACTTATTTTAATCGTAATTGAGCAATGTAGATCTAGGAATAGGAAAAGCTGACCCCGGTAACCCGGCGGTCAATACCGGTTTACCGAGGAATTATTTCGAAAACCTAAAACTAAGATTCACTAAGCTACGTTGATCGAAAGGTTTAATTAACAGTAGGTTAGATCTGTCCAATCTGCTTATTGTAATCATAAACTGGCATAAAATACGAATAGTGAAGTGCTAAGTTTGGACATAGTCTTGAATGAACCCTAGGAACGTGCGGATCAATGTCGATACCGGCCCAAAGCGGGTTAGCAGTATGAGTTAGCGCTTGATATCGGCAATTCTAGTTCTTTATGCGTATGGGCTATTATGGACCAATTAAGGAGGGTAGCTTGCATATAGATTGTCTACTACCATTGTCGGAGTAGATAGGAGTATGAGTTGCACCCGTAGCTGATAATGATAATTAAAACTAAAGCTCACAATTAATTTGAGGAAATTATATGGGGATGTAAACGTAACGATTAACTAATCCAAGTTAGTAGATCGGTGAGAAGAGGGGGATAAATACCAAGTTTGTTTTATGTTTATTGTTGGTCCATGACAAATTTCCTTGTTGCACCTTGATTAGGTTAGAAACGTTTATACTTATAGTTGCATTGTCTCTGTGGGATCGACCTTGACTCGTATTTACTATACTACGATGTACCAAGAATTCTTGCTAGTAATATCTACGTTAGTGACTTACACGCGATCAATTCCGGATGTCACTTTGTTGGCATGTGGGCGCATGTTGATGTGTATATTATACACATGGACTTTGCAAATTAATTAATAGTATTATCATATATTAATATTTGATAATGATTATAGATTTACGCACATGTGTAAATTGATTTATGGTAATGCATTAAAGGATAGTCAATATTAGATATTGACAATATATTGGTTATATTTAATATGAGATATTAAATTAAATGAGATAAATCAATCAAAGATACTTTCCTTATTTTACTGGTAAAAGGTTTTCTTTCTCCCCACTCCACGCAGGAAGCTTCTCTCAATCAGTTTGGGACAATATGTGGCGCCACCTCCACTATATATAGGTAGTGGGTGTCAAACTCTTTTGTATCATTCACAATTAGAAGAGTTCTAATTTACTAGAAAATTGAGAGCTTCCTAAAGAGAGTTTTGAGAGAGAGAAAAGGTCGGTCTAGCAACTGAGATTTTCTAGTAGCAATCTATAATGGGATTCCGGCGGACTGTTCGTGTGGACTAGCGGTAGAGGCCGAATGCTTGGGCGGCTTCGTGCATAAACTACAACCGTAGACAAAGCGACGATCTATTTTAGATCATACAAAGGAGTTATTTCATCTACTTCTTTTATGGTTGTTTAAACGAAGTCGATCCTGGTTAAAAAGGAAATAAAATTTAAATTCCTCTACATTCCCGCGTAGATTTCCTAATAGTGGTAGCAGAGCGAGTTTCGAGCTTAAGCATTAAGAATATCAATTTGCGTAGTAATTATAGATGCATGTTATAAATTATGAAACGAAAACAAAAACCGCTCATGGTTAGTGGCTCGGCCGGTCCGGGCGGAGCGCCCACCTACGACTACTTCGCCGGCGCGCCAACCGCTTCGGGTAGTCGGCGTCGGCTGGTGATTTATGGTGGAACCCCGAATTTTTGTTTTTATGTGTTTTGTGATTTTATGGTACATAGAAATTTCTTTTGTTTAGTTGGTGTGATGCGGGCTAACTAATAGTTCAAATAGTTTGACCATCGGGACGCCGCATTGGCATGAAAAAGGACCACCACTCAATTTGTTGAGGAAAAGGGTTAAGGCCATGGTCCACTTTTGTGACCTATGATTAATATAGGCATTTCCAAATTTTGTTTGGAATAGGCTGAAACTTTTAAAATTTTGATTTTGGAAAGGGCCTAGGTTGGTACCTTTTGGTTTTGAAAACCAAAGGCATCCTTTTTGATTATGAATCAAAAGGAAAGAAACAAAGTAGACTTAATTTTAATTTTGATTTATTTTTGGAATAGTTCTAATTGATTAAAATTAAAATTAAAATCGTTTAAAGTTAACCGTTAATTTTATTGCGATTAAAATCATTTAATTAATTAAAAGTTAATTGGTTAATTGATTCGATAAAATTATTTAATTGATTAAACGTTAATCGATTAATTAAGGCGCAAGTTGGTAATTTTTAACTTTTTCATAAGATTTTAATTGTATGGACTAGATATTGTGTAGATATAATGTGATTATATGGACGCCGATTGATCATGGACTCGACCAATAGGATAGATGTGAATGATGTATTTATTCGTTGGTTTAAAATTTGTCCTAGGCCATTATGAAGCACGTGACCTAGTTTATTTTCTGCATTTATCCCATTCCCGTTAGCTCCCCTTGTGTGCGGTGGGTGTATTTATTTTATTAGATAAAATTGTGTAACAAGATGGAGCAGAAGACGAAGGCCAAAGAAAGACGACATGGAGATTGTTTTGGCGGTTGCAGCTACCCTTAGATTTGTGACACGCGGTTTCGTCAGTTTGTATTCGAAACCGCACTTAGGAAATGTCCATGATCATACCGGTTACTTTACGCATTTATTTATTTTATGCAAGTATTTATTTTATATGATACGATAGATGAATGACTAGGCACGATCTAGATGAATATGTAGGATGTATATCTATAGAGATAGATATATTTGATGAGACCGTAATTAAAATTAATTAAGTGAATTAATTTGTAAAATACTCCCACAACAAAAATTAAGTCAAAACTTTTGTCTCCCAATATTATAATGACGGTGAAGAGCCCTTGTTCAGATCCAACTGATCGGCCCACGTCTGGAGTTGACCTACCTCGGGTATATAGTTATTATTGAGATATAATCGTATGAGATCTCGCGAACATTGGGTTGTGACTTAACTAAAGTTTTATGGTGATTTGCCAACGCCAGGACCGCCTAATTTTAGAGACAAAGGGTTGGCTATCACATAGTGATGTGAAGTGTCAAAGAGTTCACTAGTCAACCACCAAGAGTCGCATAGAGATGTGATTGGTAAAGTGTTACCTACTTGTCAAATTATCTCGGTTGATCGGCCTACGTCGGGAATCAGGGTAACTAGATGAGATCTTGGCCACTAAAGAATTTTGGAAATTTTTTGAAAGTCAATTGGGAGTAGTTGACTAGTGGGAGCAATCATAAACCAAAAGACCATTTTTTATTTTCATGTATAAACAACAACACTCTTTTATTTTTATTTTTATGTTGTAGTTTTCTAGCAAACTTTTATTTCTATGTTTTTATTCTCGATTAGTAAAACCAATTTATAACTGTTACCTTTTGAGAAACGTTCTCAAGTATGGTAAGTAATTTTAATCCTTTTAATAGGCAAGGAGACGAGGAGACTACATATTTGATATAGTGTCCTAAACCCAATCGGGTTAGACCGGATCCGACCGGGTCGGATCATTTCTACTATTTCATTATGTTTGAACATATATTAAATGGCTTTCTATAATTATATATTTGTTCGTTTAGCGGACCAATTATGATATTGTATATATGATAATGTCCCTAAGGTAACACTGTGAAAGAAAAATTATGATAGTGATTATGGTTGATGAGATCTCGACTCACTTTAAAAGGTTTGATACTTATATGTCTCTAGTCGTATGTGCTATTAAATGAGACATTAATAATACAATTAGACTATCACGTATTGGATGTCTTCTATCTTATTGAAGGTAGGGATAGATCTCGTCTATCAAAGTGTAGAGACACTTGGACTGTATGTGGACGTGTATTAGAGAATGAGTACGTTAGACTGGCCCACTTACTTTATTAAGTATCGCACTGTGTAGCAGTTGTGTAATTATCTTAAGACCAGAGTCTTCATAACATCACGGTGTGGATTGTCATGCTTTGACACTATTGAGGTTTCCTTTAGCCATGGGGCGATCATGCGGTAGTGATTGGGTATGATACCGAAGCATGCGTAGGATTCATGTTGCTCATCCGTAAATCGCATATCCTATTAATAGGAGTAAATATCCGAAAGGGCCTTCTTATAAGGATTATCTTACTCTCATGAATCTTTGCAAAGTGGAAGTAAACGAGTTACTTCGAGAGAGCATGATAGTGTTAGGTGTAGTGCCCGAAAGACAATTATGTAATTGTTTTATTTAAATAAATGACAGAATTATATATTCATTTTATTATTTGCATTTGTGCTTATATTAATACACTGCTGAAAGCCCTAAGTATATCTGTATGTAATCACATAACTCAGTGTATGGCATACACATGAGGATTGAGTTAGTGATGATATGCTTAAAACTAGTTAGTCCGTGGTGAATTTAATCCGAGTATGGGTCTCATGATTAATATACCGATAATGCACCCAGAACACTTAACGGTGTGGCCGTCTTATCCGGACCGTCGGTATAGGGTACCTAATAGGGCATTTATATATGATGTCTATCATATAGGACTGGACCGATTTGATTTGAGTTCTCGATATAATTCCGTGATCGAGAAATCTTATCGAATCACAAGATTATCATATATGGATTAATCTCAACTCGATGTGATCACGCCATCGCTTGGTTCAAAGCAGGGTTTGATGTGTTAGTTAAGGATCACTTGGATACATGTGATCCGAACACTTCTCGTTGGCTCTATTCTGGAATGAGTGAGTAGTCTGTGACATCACAGATATGGAATCCATTCCTTCCTCGCGGGAGTAGATGCAGACGCCTCCTTTATTTGTTAATCCTAAAAAGCGATCAATGGGCCCAGCTCATATTATATTAGTTATGAACTAATTGATCACTAGTATGCGTTAATGGTAAATAAGGGTAAGATGTTTTGAGAAGGGTTTACGGAAATATCCCGAATCAAAACGAATAATTCTATGGAGGATTTATCCGTATGTAATGATTATATCAATGGACGCTTTTACTCAATGATTGAGTGTAAGTATATATCTATAATCGATAGAGTTCGATTTTGGGTTTATGGTGGTGTAATCCCGAATTAATAGATTGAATAAGAATTGTTCTGCTCGATGAATAATTTTATATAATTTATTGTAGCTACCTGGTTTATAGTCCATGGTCCCGATGTGGCTCATAACATGCATTCGCTTCTTGACGTTGGGCCTCAATAATAATTAAGTAGTTGGACTATTTAATTGATGTGCGATTTATTATTTATTGGACTAAATAATAAAATACATGGAAAAGACATTTTTCGTGGACTCGGCCCAATAGTGTAAAAGTCGTGTGCTAGCCTTATTTGACTAAGGTTGGCGTGTTTTTGTCTTGGTAATTATTAAGGAATTAGTTTTCTTGATAATTATAAGACATGTGATTAATTGTTTATTTGTTAAATAATTAATTAAGGAAAATATATTAGATTGATTCTTAAATATTCTAGATTTATTCTAGATTATTCTAGGAGTATCTTTTATGGAAAAGGATTATTATAATTGATTTTGTATTAATTATTAAATCCTTGGAGGACAAGGATTTCTCTCCTATATGAAGAGAGTTCTCCTAAGCCTTTTCTCACATCACAATACACGCATCATACACACAGTCTTGGCTTAGAATTTTCGGCCAATAGCTTAGGGTTTTTAGAGTTGGGAAAATCTTCGGGATTTTCCGGGTAGCATATCAAGGAGGTCATGCATCAAGGATCAACATCCACCGGTTGTTGATTGGAGATACACATCGGAAGATCGTGGCATCTCAACTATTCGGATCTCGGCTTCTCAATCTTGGAGTTCATCCTTTTTGATTGGTAAGTAGATCTCACCTTCTTGTAGGTAGATCTTAAATTATGTAGTTTAATTTTATATGATCGTGATCCTCTTGTTTATTCCGCTGCGTAATCGGGCGGATCTAGATCCGTCCGGCGATATTACATCCAACAAGTGGTATCAGAGACTCCGATCTATCAATTAAAGTATATAATTGATAGATCTAGGAGTGGATTTGCATGTTTCGATTGCATTGTTTTTCGTTTTTTTTAAATTCGAAAATTTTCATGATGAATGCTTTGATATGTTGTGGTTGAAGAGATGGATTGAGGTTGGCACTGTTTACACATTAGATCTATTGTAAACTCATATAAATTTGTTATATGAGTATAGGAAATTTTGTAATTAGTTTGGTGATGTAATTTTTAAATTTCCTAGAAATAGATCTGTTTTGTTGCTGTTCGTCTTTTCTGTTTTTCCTGTTTATTGAACCGTTGAAACGACAATCCCTCTTGTCAGAGTAAAGATAAAAAGTTGATGAAAAAGCCCTCAATAGTTGGTGTCGATCGGAGTCCGTCTCGATATCAGATCGCTGCAATAAAGTTGCTGCTATAACAGAAAAGCACAGCAGCCATAAAAACCCTAGCTGTGAGTTCGTCGATTTTCTGGAAGAGTTTGGAATGTTAAAACATAGATCCGACTGTTCAGATTGACTAACATGGAGTTATGAACAAGCCCGAAAAATTTCAGGTCGATCGGGTGTTGTCTTGATGCCCGATCGGTCCCGGGAAGACACTGCTGCGCTGCAGTTATAAACAGATGCAGCAAGTGGATCGGCGGATTGCTGGAGAAAATTGGGACCTCGAAACTTGGATCCAACCGTTCATATTGAAGCAGGAGGAGTGCGTAATGTGACGCATAAAGTTTCGTGACAATCGAGTTCGCTTTGGATGCCCGATCATCGATGAAACGGATCGAAGAATGTGATTGTATTAGAAATTAGTAAACCCTAGTTAGTGGCTTTATTTATTTATCTTCTAATAGGTTAGATACGGGGGTGCCAACGGTCCATCTTGATGTTTATTTTTCGCACTAGTATGTATGCGTAGGATGTATGCGTTTAACCGGAAAATTGCCATGACATGCATCATATCACGAATTCCACTCCATATACATACATGTAGCTATTTAATTCTGGATAATTAATTAGGCATGCATTCAACTCGATTAATTAGTTTAAGTTTTAATTAATTGTTGTGGAAATTAATTATTAGAAATTAATTATAAAACCGAGGAACCAGGTTTTGTCAATCGTTAAGTTTTCGGTGATGGATTCTCGGTGAATCCCACCTTAAACCGGAACGAGATTGCGGGTTTGTTCCGTAGTGTCTACGGGAAAGTTTGAAAATTTAAGAAATCGGAAAATCATGATACATGGGTTCGAAATGGTCTAACCATGGTTGGGTAAGTTCAATCGAGCTACGGCTCGATCGACTCACCCTCCACGTGTGACGCTTGCGTGGGGTTCGCAAGACTTAGCATATCCGACAAGCCTTTACGGCTAAACGGGCTTCTCTTAGCCGGATCCGACCGGCGACCACATATGTTCCAACGAATAAGACGGGTAGGCTTGCCTACATTACCAACACCATTCAGGTACATGATTTGTTGTTTCTTAAAATATTGTCAAGTCCAAAATCATGATCGTAAACCCACCACTTTTTCAAAATATTGAGTGGGAGCGGGAAGGCGACACCGACTCCACGGCCTCTACTATAGATGGAAGCAAGTGAGAGAATGGTGACGCCTCGTGCGCTTTGATTTCGCCCCCTTCGGATGGTGTTCACCGCTATCAAAATTCAAGGCTTGGTCTCCGAAAGGATAGGATCTTGAGGACTCGCCGGTCACCGACCGCCTTACTACTTAGGCATACTGGGTGTACTTAAAGGTCTGATATAGTAGGTCACGATCCATCGTGATATTTTAGTAAATATCTTGGCTGAAAAACGAAGGTAATCGACAATTAAAGTATGGGATATGATATACAATTCCCATGAGATGTTTGATTCTCAAAGTTTAATCATCGAGAGAGATTGTCTCAGTTTAACCGTCATCGTGATGATACCGACCCCCTAGGCGGTGGTACGATGCGAGGTTAAATCCTTGTAATGGTAGAATATACTTTTTTTAAAAGTTTATAATTCCTAAAATTTATCTAGTAGTGTTTTGAATTTAATTTCTGCCATTATATTTTCAGCAATCATGTCGTCGCAACTTTCCTTATTACTGAATGATAAATTGAATGGTAACAACATTGGAAAGTGGAAAAGTAACCTGAACGTGGTACTCATCTTTGTGAACACGCAATTTGTTTTGACTATGGAATGCCCTGTACTTCCTGTACAGAAACCGTCTCAATCCACTAAAGACGACCGTCAAAAATGGATTTAAGCGGATAATAAGGCACGCGATATCATCTTAGCATCAATGTCGGAGGTCATTAGGACCAAACTTGAAGGCTATAAGAGTGCACGAGAAATCATGCAGCACTTATCCTCCATGCTTGGCGCCCCTTCTGATCAAGCAAGGCACGAAGAAGTGAGGATGGCCGTTAACGCTAAAATGAGGAGAGGTCAGTCTGTAATTGGTCATGTCATGAACATGATCAACTACTTTACTGATGCAGAAACTCATGGGTCAAAGTTTGATGATGCTACTCAGGTGTCTATGATTCTTGAATCACTTACACCTGATTTCCTACAGTTCAAGACTAACTATGTCATGAACAAACTCAAGTTTGACATGCCACGGTTGATCAACGAACTGCAAGTCTTCGAAGCTCTCTCGCCTAACAATAGAGGCAAAGAAAGGAAAAAGAAGGCGGAAGCCACTATGGTTGAAGCCAAGGTGTCGAACTCTGGCCATAAGGGCAAGACCAAGTCTAAACATGTTACTGCGCCTAAACCAAAACCTATGAAGAAGAAGACCAATCCTTCCAAACCTAAAGGGAAGTGCTTTTACTGTAACGAGATAGGACATTGGCGTCGTCACTGTCCAGCATATCTCAAAGACGTAAAGGATGGAAATGTCAAAGCTGGCAATAGGAAGGATAAGAAAGGTAATTCGGAATTACTTGTCTTGGAATCCTTTAATGTTGCTAAATATGTATCAACTTGGATACGGGATACTGGAGCTACTAACCATGTATGTTCTTCATTGCAGATCCTTAGTTCGTTTGAGGAGCTAGAGGAAGGTACTCAAGTGATGAGAGTTGGCACTGGGGCGCTTGTTTCAGCTAAAGTAGTGGGAGCTGTTGATTTATTTCTTGGCAATAAAGTTCTAAAATTAGACCATGTTTATTTTATTCCAAACTTCCGTAGGAATTTGATATCCGTTTCAGCATTGAAAGAACAAATGTATTCAGTTTCCTTTGTGAATGACGAATTTATTATTTCCAGAAATGGTTTTAATTTGTGTTCTATAATACTGGAAAACGGATTGTATTTTATTAAACCAACGCATGCTCCACTGCTTAACACTGAAATATTTAAAGTAGCACATCAACAATCTGCTAAAAGGCAAAAAGTTTCTCAAAAAGAAGATAAAACATATCTTTGGCACCTTAGGCTAGGTCATATTTCCTTGGAAAGACTCAAACGACTAGCTAAGAGTGATTCTTTAAAAGAGTTATCTGTTGACTCGTTGCCGATCTGCAAATCTTGGCTGGAGGGAAAAATGACTAAGCGTCCCTTCTCGTCAAAGGGAAATAGGGCTAAAGAACCTCTAGAGTTAGTGCATTCAGACCTTTGTGGTCCGATGAATGTGCAAGCTAGATGCGGATTTGAGTACTTTGTGACTTTCTTCGACGACTACTCGAGATTCGGTTATGTTTATCTCGCTTTGATCGAAATCCAAACTTTTGGAAAGTTTAATGAATTCCAAGCGTAAGTCGAAAGGCAATTGGGCAAGTCTTTGAAATGCCTTCGCTCTGATCGCGGAGGAGAGTACTTAGATACTGAATTCACTGACTATCTGATTGAACATGGGATCTGTTCCCAACGTTCTGCACCTAGGACACCTCAACAAAATGGAGTTGCTGAAAGGTGAAACAGAACTTTGATAGACATGGTCAGGTCTATGATGAGCTATGCCTCACTACCGATTTCCTTTTGGGGATATGCTTTACAAGCAGCGGTATACATACTGAATGTAGTACCGTCAAAGTCTGTCGAAAAGACACCTTTCGAAATGTGGAGAGGACGTCGTGAAAGCATACGTCACTTCCGCATTTGGGGATGTCCTGCATATATGCTGGAAGACAAGACTACAAAACTACAAAAACGTACGAAAGTATATTTGTTTGTAGGGTACCCCAAAGGAACACGTGGAGGTCTTTTTTATGATCCGGAAGATAACAAGGTGATAGTTTCTACTAACATCACGTTTTTGGAAGATCAATATATGGCAGACTTCAAACCTCGAAGTCAAATTGTACTTGAAGAGTTACTTTCTAGCGAGGTCAGACCACTGGTGACACCTAGTGTCACTGACAACAACACGACGAATGCACCTATCAACCCAGAAAATCTTGTTCCACCCAGGCGTACTGAGAAAGTGGTTCGGCCACAAATTCGGTATGGGATGCAATCAGAGGCGAACGTAGCTGTCTCTGATGGAGTGGAAGATGATCCAGTGTCCTTTCAAAGGGCCATGGATGATCGTGACAAGGAAAAATGGGTTGATGCGATGAATCAAGAGATGGAGTCTGTGTACTCTAACTCTGTCTGGAAACTTGTAGATTGCCCTGAGGGTGTCAAACCCATAGGTAGAAAATGACTCTACAAGAGAAAGCAAGGAGTTGATGGGAAGGTTCAACCCTTCAAAGCACGGCTTGTAGCCAAGGGTTACACCCAGAGAGAGGGTATAGACTACGAAGAGACCTTCTACCCTGTGGCCATGCTAAAATCCATCCGGATCCTCCTTTCGATTGCTGCATGCCTAGATTATGAAATCTGGCAGATGGATGTTAAGACAACCTTTCTAAACGGCTTCCTTTACTAGGAAATATATATGCAGCAACCAGAAGAATTTATCGAGAAAGGCCAAGAGCACAAGGTGTGCAAGTTGCTAAGATCCATTTATGGGCTGAAGCAAGCTTCTCGGTCTTGGAATCATAGATTTGATGAGACCATTGAGTCATATGATTTCGAACAAAACTTTGATGAGCCTTGTGTATACAAGAAAGTCATCAAAGATAAGGTTGCATTCTTAGTGTTGTACGTAGACGATATTCTGCTAACCGGAAACGATAAGAGAATGTTGTCGGACGTAAAAAGTTGCTTAGCCAGCCAATTCCAAATGAAATAATTGGGAGAGGCGAAATATGTTCTAGGGATCCAACTTATAAGGGATCGTAAGAACAAGATGTTAGCTCTGTCCCAGGCATCTTATATTGATAAGGTGTTGGCACGATATAGCATGGAGAACGCAAAGAAGGGTTTTCTACCAACCCGTCATGGCGTTCACCTCTCTAAGAAACAGGTCCTCGGACTCAAAGAAATAGAGACTATGGGAAGAGTGCCATATGCTTCGGGCCGTTGGTAGTCTAATGTATGCAATGCTTGTGCACTAGACCGACATCTCATTATGGCGTTGGAATCATCACCGTTATCACCCAATCCAGAATGGAACATTGGACAAAGAAGAAAGAATCTCCTCAAATATATGAAGAGAACGAGGAATTATATGCTCGTATATTCGGGTGCAAACCTGGATATAAGAGGGTACACTCGATTCGACTTCCAATGGATAGAGATGATTTCAAATCTACCTGCCTGTGTTTACTCTCGGAGGTGGTGCGATCATTTGGAGAAGCGTAAAGCAATCCAAAGATAAATTGATTCAACTATGGAAGCCGAATACATAGCGGCCTCTAAGCGACTATGAAGCGCATTTGGTGAAGAAGTTCCTGGGTGGTTTAGAGTAATCCCAAATCACAATGATCCGATATGTCTCTATTGTGACAACAATGGGGCTGTGTTGAATTCGAAGGAACCCGTAGTCATTGCAAGTCATAGCATATAGAGCGAAAGTACCATTTGATCGTGAGAAATTGTTCAAAAGGAGACATTTCCGCATGAAAAATCCTCTCAAGAAGAACCTGGGCTGATCCTTTCACCAAGACATTGCCGTTAGAAGTCTTCAACAGGCATTTGGGGGGTATTAGGGACGTGAATCATTTGGTTTAAAGCAAGTGGGAGATGTAGTTTGTTGTAATATAGATATATGGTGTGCTCTAAAACAATTAATCACTTGCCTTTCATGCAAGTGGGAGATTGTTAGGTGTAGTGCACGAAAGACAATTATGTAATTGTTTTATTTAAATAAATGACAGAATTATATATTCATTTTAATATTAGCATTTATGCTTATATTAATACACTGCTGAAAACCCTAAGTAGCATATCAAGGAAGTCAAGCATCAAGGATCAACATCCACCGGTTGTTGCTTGGAGATACACATCGGAAGATCGTGGCATCTCAACGATTCAGATCTCGGCTTCTCGATCATGGAGTTCATCCTTTTTGATTGGTAAGTATATCTCACCTTCTTGTAGGTAGATCTTAAATTATGTAGTTTAATTTTATATGATCGTGATCCTCTTGTTTATTCTGCTGCGTAATCGGGCGGATTTAGATCCGTCCGGCTATATTACATCCAACATATAGCTAGATTATAAGATACGGTCGTTAGTGTATTGACACTCGAGATACGACCGTAGGGATATTGTAACAACGATAGGATTATATTACACAGTAACCGTTTCACATGAAAGGTAGTAGTCATTGCATTTGACTCTTCTGATGATTGGGGGTCACGATGTGATGCTACACGCTATTTCGTGATCGTTAGGTATGAAGGGTATTTTAGTAAAATGCACTTTATGCCTACGGAAAACATATTCGGAAGCCTATCGGGTCACACATAAGAACATCTAGCCTGATTAAAATGCGGTTATAGTGATAACCAAATAAGGAAAGTTTATCTCGACTATAAAGTGTTATAGTGATAAATTAATATTGTGGTATTTATTTATTGTGAATAAATATAATACAAGATATTAATTTTGTTGATTAATTAATTATACATATTTTATTAGGTATATGTCGAAAATATATGTATATACGATTTACATTTATTTTATGAATTAATTAATCATAGTATTATTAATTAATTAAGAATATTTCGGATTCCAATTTATTGGCATATGGGGCGCATGTTTATGTGTATATGATACACATGGATTTTGTAAATTAATTAATATTATTATCATATATTAATATTAGATATTAATGAGTATTAGATTTACACACATGTGTAAATTGATTTATAGTAATGCATTAAAGGATAGTCAATATTAGATATTGACAATATCTTGGAAATATTTAATATGAGATATTAAATTAAATGAGATAAATCAATCAAAGATACTTTCCTTATTTTACTGGTAAAATGTTTTCTTTCTCCCCACTCCACGCAGGAAGCTTCTCTCAATCAGATTGTGACCATAAGTGGCGCCACCTCTACTATATATAGGTAGTGGGTGTTAAGCTCTTTTGTATCATTCACAATTATAAGAGTTCTAATTTACTAGAAAATTGGGAGCTTCCTAGAGAGATTTTTGAGAGAGAGAAAAGGTCGGCCTAGCAACCGAATTTTTCTTGTAGCAATCCATGATGGGATTCCGGCGGGTTGTTCGTGTGGACTAGCAGTAGAGGCCGAACGCTTGGGCGGCTTCGTGCAGAAACTACAACCGTAGACAAAGCGACGATCTATTTTAGATCATCCAAGGTAGTTCTTCATCTAATTTTTTTATGCTTATTGTTTAAACGAAGTCTATCCTGGTTAAAAAGGAAATAAATTTTAAATTCTGCTGCGTTCCCGCATAGATTTCCTAACAATCCTTTCTCTGGTCACCAAGGTCGCCCTATCTTGATGATCTAAATACAAATTCCTCAAGGGTGGAGCATCCATAATTTCTTGGCAGACCTCTCAGCACTTCTCGATAGTGGTCGGATGTCTAAAGCCCGTCCTTAACCAGATCGGAAAATCTTTATTCACAACAGGGGGCCGGTTGACCCCTTCGACTAGTGGTTGCCACGACGTGAGCCGACTGACCGCCTCACCACCTTGAACATGCCCAGCAACGCCTCCATTACTTCGGCCCAGCATTTTTTTCCCTCACCATGCTCTTTAATAAAATCAACGGGAACATCGGCCACCCACGCATCCTCACGGACTACCTCCAAATCAACGGCAGCATCATCCGGTATCTGCGCTATCTTTTCTACCCTTTGCCTCTTATTAGAGGCATCAGATTCATCAATAGTCACAGGCAGGTCACCATATACATCAATTATGAGACCCCACCTATCTCGGCCAAGGTCTACTTGTTGGACTTATTTTTAAGTTTTAGTGATGAGTGCCAGACTAGCTGTTATAGAGCAAAGGCAAAAAGATGTCTAGATCAAATGTATAGGTTTATTAGAGTTTGATCTTGTATAGGTTTGATCAAACAAGCACTGTAAAAGGTCTGCTGACTTACATCAGTAGACTTGTCTATTTCAGTAGGGTACCTAGGTCAGTAGACTAGTCAGGAACCTGCTGAAGACTGGAGGCTGAGGGCTCAAACTCAGTTATTGAAGGATAAGGGATCAAACTTAGTAATTAAAGTCAAGGATATGGAATCGAAATTTGGGAAGTCCATGATGACCTAAATCGATTACATATACCTTGTGTACAAGGTCTAAGTTCCACAAGTTAAGTGGTGATTGGAACTTGGTTATGATTAAATGGTGTAATCTAACTTCATAAATAAAAGTTAGATAAAATAAGTCAGCTGCATTGTCTTATAGACACAGCAAAACATGGATCAGCTGACTAATATGTACTTCAAAGACCTCATGATCACAGAACTCACGATACATATACTTCGAATTATTCAAAGGTTACATTGGAAGATTACAAAGAAAGGGACAACTAACAACCTCTGATTTTATCAAACAAATCAATGGTTAAGATTAAAGGGACGTTTGGATGATTCAGACCTTTATCCAACGGATACAAGTCAAAGGGTGAACAGACTGAAAACTGTCAAAAAGGAGTCTGACAGTGTCAGTCCTAGGAACAGTCAGAAAGCAAGTCAAGATGGAGACGAATCCAAAACGGCTATGTTTGAATTTCAAACATAAGTCACAAGGATTTCTACCTATAAATAGAGGACTCCTAACTCAGATACAAGTGATGATTTTTGAAGAAAAATAAGGATCCATCTTGAGCTATCAGAATTAAATCGATCAAACACCCTGCTGACCCTACTGAGCATAAAGCTACTGATCCAGTACAATTCTTCAAATGTAATCTACATTCAAGCTACATCATGTTTACACACTTGAAGATATCAAGCTGTTGAAAGCTGAATCACTTACTTGATTCAAACTTTCTTTTACAAGGAATTTACAGAGGACAGTGAAACACATTTTGTCAAGGACTGTTGGTTGTGGTGGAGCTGGTGAAGAGGCAATCCTACCCTTTAAGGACCAGTGGAAGACTTTATAGTAGCAATCCTACCTGTTCCAAGTGTTCAGTTTGTGAAGCCATAGTTATTGGTGAAGGACAAGCAGTTTAGGGATTTTTGTAACAGCTACCTCAAGAATCTCTAGTGAATTACCTCCAACATCACAGGAGAAGAGTGGACTGACAGGATTACACCACCTGGAACCACTATAAAATCTGCCTACATCAACCTACTGAATTTAGCGACTGAATAACACACATTCACTACTGAGTATGAAATACTTGGTATCATATCTAACAACAAGTAATAAGGCTTAATTTTTGATATATTTCCGCTGCACAAATTCAATAAACTCAACAAATCGGCAGACTATCGAGTATCGCCAGACTCATCGACCACGGCAGAGTCTTGAAATTGTTGTGTTTGTTAACTCCAAAAGTTTTAAGTGTTAAGTTTATTCACCCCCCTAAACTTAACCAAAGCCGTTTCAAGGGACCAACACTACTTCCACCGGACGATTGGCAGAAATTAGCTCGTTTACGCATGCTTCATGAGCCGTCTTTGTCCTCTTTGAAGCCGCCCTGCTCATGCAAGCACCATCATATGTCGATGGATTCGTAGCCCTTTCATCACAGTAGGAGGACTTGGAAAAGTAGGCGGGACTATATGCTCAGCGTGCCTCAAAGCCGTGCTCTCGCTTCATGGTCTCGATGATCCTGCTCTGCTTTCCCAGCTCTTCTTCTAATCGGATTCATCGAGCCTGCACAAAGGAATGAAAATGGATCTGTTTGCAATTAAAGCATTGTGTTCCAGGCAAATACAAAAAAATAAATCATAAACACCTACAAGCAAGGCAAGAGGAAAATATCAAAACGGCTTTAACAAAATTGGAAGAGAAGGAAAAAGAATCACACTAGGGTCTAGCGGAGCCCGCCTGTTAGACATGCCCTCACCAACAGAACAATTTAGAGGTCGCCTCCCATGGTGACACTTGACGAACCAATCCGGATACGTTGGGAGTTGCGCAACCTCCATCAAGGGCTCGACCTCCTCCCTAGGGTGAATAGGCACATTCATCCCGGTCAAACAGATGAGCCGGTTGCTTATGGTCAGTTTTTGCCAGTTAAAATCCATCTGCTGTTTTTTGTTCATTCGTCCCAACCTAAGATCCCCTCAGCACTAGACATGAAATCGGAATCTTGGCTGGGTTTTGATCATTGGTTCAAAGTGAACATGTCCGTCTGGGTCCCGTCAGACTTGAGGAAAAGCCAACCATCATTGGATTCAACCAACACACATCTCTTGGTCCACTCCTTAACTTCGGAAGGGGGCAGGAAGAAGAGCTTTAACCTGCCCGTGGTGCTCCTCACCGTAATTTGGCCAGATCGACCATCAATGCAGAAAGTGAAATTGTAGCCCATGGCTGTCAGAGTCGGCTCAAAGCCTAACAAGTGATTTAACATAATGAAAGCCATGACTACCCTGGTCACCTGAAGCATTAGGTCGCTCAACATACTCTGGGTCGCCTCCAGAATTTCCACGACAAAGGGATCAAGGGGAAACCTGAGCCCCCTCATCGAGGAATCAAAAAAGAAAACCACAACATCCCACTCATCCCTATTGCCTATATGGATTGCTTCTTCCCAGATGGAATCAATACAAACTCATGTTCGATCCCAAAGCCCGTAGAGAGGAGTTCAATTGGCCGTTTGCCCTCATGGCTTTACAGATTTTACGTATATGCCCATCATGGACCTGTTGCGCTCTCTTCTCCTTGGTGATCAACTCATAGTCTCCTACTTTAGACTCGGCATCCAACTCTTTGCCTGGCTATTTGAACCGATACTGCTCGCCATTTTATCGCCTCAGTTTCAGCTCCCATAAAATGACATGATACCTGAAAGCAGAAGGGAGAGGTGAATGTAAATTGCCTATTTCGACACCTTGCCCCTCCGTCATGGTTGAAGATTCTTAAACCCTAACCCTAATTCTACCCGGAAGATGAAGAGACGCCGGGGTACGCCTTCGTTTCGCCATATGGCATTGAAGATCTATCTCCGACCGAAGACAGAACATAGAACACTTGACCATTCAATCAGATTGGGACCATAAGTGGTTAAGAATATGTACAGGCTTTCTAAGGGTAATCTGAGAGTTCAATTCATCAGATAACTCAAAGAAGAGTCTTTTTAAAATCTACTAAGGATAATATTAACGATATTTCTCATAAAAACCTCAAAAAAGGCACCCATAAACAGGTCTTCAAAGCAAAGAAGGCATTGTTTTATTCAAAACAAGGATAAATTGGGGTAGTTTACCTGGTTGATCAAAGGAAATCCTGAGAAAAGTCCTAGAAAATATGCACCGACACGCCGGAAACGCTGTCGCAATCACCGGAAATACCTTGATTCAAGTTGGAACGCACTTACAGATCGCCGGGATCTCTTACCAAAGAAATTTCAGATTTTGCAAAAAGTATCCTAACGCCGAAGGAAAACCATTTTATAAGCAATAACCTAGAACACTTGACCTTCAAAAGCACGTTGCAAAAAAGGCATTGTAGTTATCGAGACTATCTGTCTCTTCGAAATGACATGACCCATCATGCAACGACTAGTCAAACGCAACGGTTTCCTTATCAGTGAAAACGCTTCATCTTCCTCCCAAACAGACGGGGTGAAATCGGTTTGCTATCACGCGCGCTCCTCTTGGTCACTGCAGAGTGTTGTGTCAAGCAGCCTGCTCGCTATCTAAGTCGATAAACATAACTCCGGTCGTTTTTCGCACGGCATTATGTGGCTATACGTTTCCCATCATAACACATTTAAGCCCAGTCGCTTTTGGCACGGCATCACGCTGCTATACGCTCCTAAGCATAACGCAACCAAGGCCGGTCGGTAGCTTAGCACGGCCTTATCAGACTATGCTCGAACCTTACGCTATCAAACATGTCGCTTTATAGAAGTCTTCCTGGCATGCGGGAAATCAAAACGGCAATCTACTCCAGGATATATTCATGTGTGCACCATGAATAAACCAAGGAGTAGGGGGCATTGATATGCCAAGCCCATAAAGGAGCCCGCAAATGTCACATTGGGCTTGTACTCCGGCCCAACTGGCATAGGGTCCTCAGTCCTAGCTGCCCACACCTACATAAAACGGACTGGACCGGACTTCAATCCAACTCGCCCAATGCCTTTACGATACCTATCACTTGTAAGGCAATGAGCGTCGATCAAAAAAAGCCTTCAACTCAACCTTCTACAAGCCAAGGAGAAGCAGTATGGGCCGACCCATTCAACCTTCAATTCCCAAGTCCGACCAGCTCGGACCCGCTAAAGCCAGGCAACATAAGTTAGAGCTCAATAATTACAAATCAATAGTCCGTTGCGGCCTTCGCAAAGCTTGCCCCGAATCGAACGCCACCACGTTGGTCATGTAATTAATCATTTTGATTATATCTTAATTACACTTTCATAATTATATCCACCACACATAGACATAATTATATCCACCCTAAATCCTTTCTAAATAAGTTTGTGATAATTCTGACTTTATCACTAGGTTTCACCTTTTAATGGCGGTTCATACTTCTCAATCAATTAGCGTGATTGAAAATGGACACTTACTTGGTTTTAAGCATGATTTAAATAGCAATAGATCTCGGTAATAATGCATGATAAAATATTACAATAGATCTTGGTTTTAGTAGATCTTATTACATATTATAACATTGTGTAGTTATTTAGTAGTTTTTTATTGTTTATGTTCATTATTATTTTTGGCTGATGTATAAGAGGGGAGCAGCCATCCTATCCATCATTGATTATGAAGAACAAATTAGGTTTTGTAGATGGATCGATTCTGAAGCCCTTGAACGATCAGAAATTGATGGCACGCTGGGGGCAATGTGATATCACTGTGATGTACTGGATAATGAAGTCAGTAACTCCTTCAACCACTAAGACTGTGCTATGGATGAATTCAGCTCATGAAATTTGGGAGGATTTGCAGAACAGGTATTCAAAAATGAGTTGTTTCCGTCTTTCCGAATTATTGGAGGAAATCAACCAAATTACACAAGGTAACTTGTCTGTTACTGAATACTTTGTGTAACTAAAGACAGATTGGGATGAGATTATGGTGTTAAGGCCAATTCCTTCTTGTGAATGTGAAATTAAGTGAATTTGTAGGGTGATTCCTACCTTTATTAGTTACATAGAATCTAAATTCGTAATTCATTTTATGAAATGGTGGAATGAGAGTTTTAAACTTATTAGGTCACAGCTTTTCTTGCTAAAACCATTACCGAATATTACTGAGGCTTTTTCTATGAGTGTTCAATTTGAAAATCGGATGGATTATAGTGCTAATCACTTTCAAAATGGTCAGTCATATTTGCTAACAAGTCTAATGATGTGTACAATGCTAGAAAGGGTTATAGTTGTACTGATCGCATGTAAGTCACTAACGTCGATATTACTAGCAAGAATACTAGGTATATCTTAAAATAGTAAATGCGAGTCAAGGTCGATCCCATAGAGACAATACAACTTTAACTATAAACGATTTTAATCTAATTAAGAAGCGACATAGATCTATTAGGATCAAGTGCTTACCGTTGTACTAAAACCAATTGGTATTGGTAAAGGCGCTACTATATTTCCTTATATCACTTTTAACACGCCCCCTCAAGTGTGGGCCGATAACAAGCCCGGGCCAACATTGCACACAAAGGCATATAAAGGGCACATAAGGCCAACAAAGAGGCACAACACTTGCACAATATTTGGGGAAACAATGCTGGTAGCAAGGATTGATCCCATGACCTCCCGCTCAGATACCATATTAGGATCAAGCGCTTACCGTTGTACTAAAACCAATTGGTGTTAGTAAAGGCGCTACTATATTTCCTTATATCATTTTTAACAAGATCTACTAACTTGGATTAGTTAATCTTTATATTCTCCAACAATAAACATAAAACAAACTTGGTATTTCTCCCCCTCTTCTCACCGATCTACTAACTTGGATTAGTTAATCTTTATATTCACTTCCCTACATAATTCCCTTAAATTAATCGAGCGAGCTTTTGATTTAATTATAAGCTACGGGTGCAACTCCTAATCCTATCTACTCCGACCATGGTAGTTGACAATCTATACGCAAGCTACCCTCCTTAATTAGTCTGTAATAGCCCATACGCATAAAGAACTAGAATTGCCGATATCGAGCTCTAACATATACCGCTAACCCACCTAGACAGCTGTCAACACTGATCAGCACGTTCCTAGGGTCCATCAAAACTATGTCTAAATTAACACTTCACTATTCTTATTTCATGTTAATTTTACGATTACAATAAGCAGATAGGCTAGATCTAATCTACTGTTAATTAAACCTGTCGATCAACGTAGCTATAGTGAATCCTCTATATTAAGTTTTCTATATATTGCCTCGGTAAACCGGTACAGACCGCCGATTTACCGGGGGTGGCTTTTCTTAATTCTGGATCTACATTGCTCAATTACGATTAATCTAAGTAAATCATGGGGTCGTTAAACATGCAGATTAACTAAAACACATAAATACGAACAGATCTACCATATTGAAGACAAAAAGGAATGTTCAAAGCTTCATACCTTCAACAATGGAGATCTACCTCGATCTACTCAAGCTAGAGATGGTAGAGAAAGGGAGAAAACCAGGAATAACTTCTCAAAAGCTTGGAATAACTTTATTTCATCAAATTATATAATGTAATGAATATAATTTTGTGCTTCGAACTTATTGAAAACTTTAGCTAATGCGGCTTTTATATAGATACAACAGCCGACTTATGACTCATAGAAACCCTAACCGACCTAGTAAATGCGGCAGAATCGATTTCGTGTTCCTCAAGGCCCTCGGTTTACAAGACCTAGCCCTCGGTAAACCAGGCTGAATTTTCCTCTTTTTCTTTAGTAGATTTCTTCTTGGACTTTTTTTACTCGGCCCAACATACTTCTTTTGGTCTAGATCCACTCTCAATTGCTCCAGATTCGGTACATCCTATAAAACACATAAAACGAGACAAAACAGCACCAAATCTTCAGGAAAATAAAACAGATGCAGAATTATGATCCTAGAAACATACACATAGCATGGAACACATATTCCATATAATAACGAGCCTATCTATCCTCTCTTCAGCAGAATTCAGGGTGAATAAATGTATAATTAATGGTACCATTTAAGGCGTAATCAGGTACAGGGAATTATAAAACTCAGTCCAAATGGGATGGAAATCAGAAGAATAGGACTGGAATGAAGGTTAGTCTAATCAGTAAGATTAGGCAGTCAAAAGGAATGCACAACCAGTTAGAGTTGGGGTTGGCAGAAGTGGAAGACGCACGAAATAAATACCATCATCACGCAGTAAATCAACAAAGCCTAAAGTGATGTCCTTCAAGTTAACCTACTATGGTACAAGAGTGAGTGTTCCTACTGTGGTTATAATGGACATACCATAGAAACATGTTACAAGAAAAATGGGTATGCTCCAGATTGGAAGCCAAAGAGAAGAATTAATCTGGTAGACGGTGAAGGAACCTCAAGGACATATGGTGATAAATCTTCAAATGCAGGGTTCAACCTTACTGCTCAACAAATTCAGAAACTGACCAAGCTGTTGGATCAGATTGGTGTTAAAGAAAAGGAAGAGCACAGTGTGAATCAAGCTAGTGTGTTGACATCTAGCTTCAACCAGAATGGCCATGAAATACAAGGTAAACGTCTAGACACATGGCTACTAGATTCAGGGACAACAGACCATGTGACTTATTCAGTTGGTTTCTTTGAAAAGGTAAGGAGAGTTAATGGGGTTGTGGTAACCTTTCCAAATGGAACTTCTACAAATGTTACACATATAGGGACAGTAAGAGTAAATGACATATTAGTTTTTCAAGAAGTCCTGTGTGTCCCTAATTTTCATTACAATTTAATTTCCTTAGGGAAACTCACTGCTAATAAGACACTTTGTGTGATGTTCACTGATGGGGCTGTTGTATACAGGACAAGGACACTGGGCAGAGGATTGTAATAGCTAAGAAGAAGGGAGGCCTATACTTGCTGGATTGTAGAAGCAGGGATAAAGTAATTGAGAAGACAAATAAGACTCTGTGTAGTTCATCTATTTTTCATATGTCCTCTAATAAAGATCTCTTGTGGCATATGAGGTTAGGACATATGTCTCATCAAAGAATGAGCATTGTAAAGAAATATTTTGATGAGATTTTGTAACATGAAAGTATTTGTTATGCGTGTCCTCAAGTAGAAATGAAAAGATAACCCTTTTCCCTTGAGTAACAGTACTGTGAATGAATGTTTCAATTTATTACACATGGATTCATGGGGTCCATATAGACATTTGACAGTACGTGGGCAGTGTTATTTCTTGACCATAGTTGATGATTTCAGCAAGTTCACATTGGTATTTTTGTTAAATTCTAAATTAGAAGTAAGGACATCAATTCAGGGGTTTTGTACCTATGTTTCCAATCAATTTAAAACACAAATTAAGGTTTTGAGGACATATAATGGAGTTGAGTTTAGGTGGCCAGAATTCTACACAGAAAAAATGTATAGTCCATCAAGATAGTTGTGTGTCAACACCACAACATAATAGGGTTGTGGAGAGAAAGCATCAACACATCCTCAACACAGCCATGGCTCTAAAATTCCAAGGGAATTTACCTATCATTTACTCAGGGTACTGCATCTTCTATGCAGTAAAATTGATCAATTTGACACCCACTCCACCGTTAGGAAAGTCAACACCTTATCAGAAGCTATACAACAAACCTCCTGACTTAAAACACTTGAAGGTCTTTGGGTGCTTAGTTTATGCCTCCGCTTTGATTAGGGATTGTAGCAAGTTTGATACTATGGCAAGAACTTATGTCAACTGATACTCCGTGGATGTGCAATCATGAACTATTAGCAATATTACTAGGTCTATCGTAATGTAGTGAACGGCGTAGCAAGGGTGCCGAATCTAGAGAGATTCGTAAAAATGACAATTAATCAAGATTGAGAACAACAAGGGCAGTCAATGACCAACAACGGTGCAAAGAAAAACAATGGTAACAATAAATTGCAAGATCAATTAAACACCAGTCCGACACAATGAGTTTCAAATGTATTTAGTTCCTTATTATGAGGTATTAGTTATTTCCCCCAATCTATGAATCGATTGCCCCGTGGTGAATTTAGATCTGTAACAGCTATGAGTGTTATCCCCTAATATTACTCTACTTCCATTGGACGGACGATAGGTTCCTATATGCAATTAACCTCTTTCGTTGGTTGTATTAATTCATATGCAATAAGATCAAGGAATTGCCGGCTCAAGACCGAGGACCTTTTAAAGAAGCTATCATGGATTGACTAGCACGTTCCTAAGGATCGATCAAGACCTTGTCCTAACTAGCACTTCACCTTGTAAGTCGTTCACGCTAATTTAAGATAACATGCCAACAGTTGATCAGGCTATTAACATGTAAATTAAATGTGTCGATAAGACGTAGTGAACTAAGACTTTCTAGTTATTCAGATCTAGTGATAAAGACCATCGCAGATCTGAAGAGCGCAATCACTATTTCATGATTTATTCACCAACGAATAAGATCTACACATTAACAGGGTAAATAAACTAACTACTACAAAATAAGAACTAAATTAAACAATCAAAGCATACTAATTACACTGAACAATGACAGATCTACATCTAGACTCGAAGACGAGCGTAGATCCTCTGCAGATCTCTCCTTAGGAGGCAAATCCGTCGGATCCGTGACTAAAACTCATTAAATAAAATAAAAAAAGAAAAACCTTTTATTGCATAGTGTAATTGTCTTGAGAAAATTGTACATTGAATACTGAGGCTGGTGCCTCTTATTTCTAGCTGAATAAACCGACTTAGCTAGCCTAAAAACTACCCTTCGTCCAAGAAAATGCGTTTCCCGAGGCTTTTGGATCCTTTGAAGTGGCGGCTTCCGTCCTCGCAACTGTGGGGGTATTTACATGCTTTTCCACCCTACCTCTGGAACACCCTAGGCCCGATTCTTCTATCCAGTCCGATCCATAATCGGTCCAAATGCTAGCCCAAATCTCATAACCTGAAAATAGTCCAATAAAGCATGAAATAATATCGAAATGGGGAATATAAATGCTAAATGCAAATTACTTGACTCGTGAACCCGACATATAGCATTCGACTCAAATGGTTCATATAAGTGGTCGAAAACAACTTCTTTTAGCTTAGAATGGGTAAAATGTTAATGCCGTAACTGTATCATTTTAAGCGTCATCAACTACCCCCCACTAGCCTTTTGCTCATCCTCAAGTAGAGTATCAAGGCGGAATGTACCTCCAAGAGTAATCTCCGTTAACTACAACACATTCAAGAAAGATTTCGGGCAAAACATATGTCAAGCAGCAATTCATAAGCTTCCCACTAATCAATACCTACCACTGCATCAATGTGTCGTGTGATAAATCATTCGTGAAAGGGCATACATGAAAAGAATCAAGTTATAGTGACCCCACAACCTTAACTTATCAATGTGCATACTCGCTCCTTTTTCTTTCAGACTAGGCAAACAACATGAAACCTTAATCAGACCGTGCGGACTCGGGGACCTATTACTACTCAAAGGTCCTCGTTTGTTTTATTTTTATGCAAGGGTCGTGCGTCTTACGCTCCGAGTTTGCTTCCCTCAATGCCTTTATGCTTTTTGCATTTTTTTGTTTTTTTTCCTTTTTTTCACTTTTTTGGCAGTTTTCTCTCTGATTTTTTTCTCACTCTCTCTCAAGCCCATTTTTGTACCGTTTTACCTTTTGTGGCAGTCATGGTTGTTACCGTCATTCTACAACAATCAGTCAAAGTATATCCACCGGCAAATATCGATTCACGGTCTAAGATAACTCTTCATCTTATCCAAATGCTTCTCACTCATATTATATGTGCAAGGATTGAATGCAATGGAAAAATATCGACTAATAAGTCACTACTTCATGCAACATAACACATGCTCATTCTTCCATACTAAATTGAATATGCTTTAATCAACTTCAAATCGTTCTCGGGCTCATTTTCTACCGATTCCTTACTCAGGACGTTAAATAGACAAGCTAAAAATAGTGTTAAATATTTTCAAAATTACCCCTTTTTCGATTACATGCCCTTACCCCCTACTTATTATAGGCCTTGTCCCCATTGTCTAATAAGAAAGAAAAGAAAGGTACTTAGCTCTGGATTTGGTCTTCCAAGCATTTCAATAATCATGGAACGTGATTGTCGTCAATTAGTTCTTAGTTGCACCATCATCCTATATTGACAACACTCCAAAAACTTTTGAGTAACGTGCAAAGGGCCATAAGAAAATAAGGTGGCGGTAATTGAGCATACACAAGGAATGCGCAAAAACGGTTTAAGCCACTAATTCTTTATTGACCTTCACAATACATGAAAACTTTTACGAGGGTATCACATGAGAATCATGAAGGAAAAAACCACATATATCCAGAGTCAGATGGAAAAATATATATGTGATGAAAAAAACATTTCGATTGTCATGATACTTTATTGACTCTTACCAATTCGATTTAAACAAAAGCAGTAAATAAGGGTTTAAAGTAATAGAGTTTATAGTCGCCAGCTCGAATGTACTCATAGGGCTCCTTTATTCATAAACCGTGTCGTCCAGCATAAAGACTTCTAATGCGGGGTTGTATTGTCACTCGATTTAATGTTTAAGCCTATGGCCATTAACAGTGTCAACCTCTCCCGAGCGTTCATCTCATACTTTGCATGCACCGGAATGAAAGACCTTTATGATGACATATGGTCCAAACCTTCTTGATTTCAACTTTCCAGGAAAGTGGCGAAGACGCAAATTGTATACGAGCACCTTATCTCCTACCTTGAAGGTGTGGTTCAAAATCCTCTTATCGTGATGGAACTTAGTTCTTTCCTTATAGATCCTGGCATTTCATATGCTTGTAATCGGAATTCTGCCAATTTGTTCAACTCTAGAAATCTCTTCTCTCCGGCTAAACTTTCGTCCATGTTTAAGACCCGAGTATCCTAGAGGGCACGATGCTCTAGTTCAATTGGTAAAAGGAAATCTTTTCCAAACACAATCATATATGGTGACATCCCAATTGTGGTCCTATATGCAGTTTGGTACGCCCAGATAGCGTCGTTTAATTTCATGCACCAATCTTTCCTTGTGGGATTCACTGTTATCTCCAAAATCCTCTTAATTTCCCTGTTCGTGACTTCCACTTGTCCACTTGTTTGGGGGTGATAAAATGCTTCTATCTTATGGCGCACCCCATATCTAAACATCAACTTCTCAAACAACCTATTGCAGAAAAGGCTCCCTCCGTCGTTGATTATGGCTCTTGGCCCCCCAAACCTCGTCAAAATATTCCTTTTAAGAAATCTCAAGACAACCCTGGCATCGTTTGTGGGTGAGGCCACCGCCCCCACCCATTTGGAAACATAGTCAGGGGAAACCATGATGTAACGATTAGATTTTGATGCTGTAAAAGGTCCACCAAAATCAATTCCCCATACATCAAATAGCTCTACTTATAAAATACTGTGCAGTGGCATATCGTTCCACTCAAAAATATTGCCGGTCATTTGACAGGAATGACAAGCTCTTGTAAACTCGTAAGCAGATTTAAAAATTGTAGACCAATAAAATCCACATTGCAGTACCTTTGCTGCCGTCTTGTCAGGGCCATAGTGGCTGCCCATTTCTCTTGAATGGCATTGTTCCAAAATACTTGGTATCTCATCATCGTGAACGCATCTCCTAAGAATGTTATCTAGACACACTTGTGTATGTAAGGATCATCCCAGTAATAATGTTTCACCTCGGCGAAGAACTTTTTCCTATCATTTGTCATGAATTCTGGTGGTAGGTACCTTCATTCAAGATAATTCATTATGTTTGAAAACCAAGGGTATACCTTCCCTACTCTTGATGTAACATGTCTGGGCAGAGACTCTACTGGAGTGAATACCGAGATAGCAAAAAGTTATTCATAAGGAAAGCTCTCCTTAATATTAGTGGGTTGCTCCTCTTTCACCAGCGTTAACCTAGACAGGTAATCAGCCACCTAGTTCTCAGATCCCTTCTTATCCTTGATTTCAACATCAAACTCCTGCCACAGTTGAATCCATTTCAATAATATCGGCTTGGAGTCATGTATGGTGAGTAAATACTTCAAAGCTATATGGACAGTGAATACAACGACTTTAGATCCTATCAGGTAAGGTCTAAACTTGTCAAATGCAAGGATTAAAGCCGAGAGTTCCTTCTCCATGGTCGCATAGTTTCGTTGGGCACTGTTGAGGGCACGACTGGCATAATAGACTGGCTTAAAGATTTTATCCTCTCTTTGTGCCAAAGCTGCTCCAACTGCCGTATCACTAGCATCACACATAAGTTTGAAAGGTCGGTTCCAATATAGGGCTACCAGAAATGGGGTTGTTGTTAGTATTTGCTTTGATGTGTTGAATGCTTGCTTGCACTCTTCTCCGAATACAAAAGGCACATCCTTTGCAAGAATTTGAGTCAAAGGTCTAGAGGTCTTAGAAAAGTCCTTAATGAACCTCCTAAAAAATCCTGCGTGGCCAAGAAAGGCTCGCAATGGCTTTAAGTTTGTTGGAGGTGGTAGCTTCTCTATTACCTCAAATTTCGCTTTGTCCACTTACATTCCTTTCTTTGAAATCTTGTGACCAAATACAATTCTTTCTGTAAGCATGAATCGCACTACTCCCAGCTAAGCACAAGGTTTGTTTCTTCGCATATTTTAAGCACCTTGCTTAAGTTATCCAAGAATTTATCATAGCTATCTCCAAATACAGAAAAGTCATCCATGAATATCTCCAGGAAATCTTCCACCATGTCCGCAAATAACGACATCGTGTACCTTTGGAATGTTTTTGGCACGTTACAGAGTTCCAAAGGCATGCGATTATACACGAATATTCCATACGGACACATGAAAGTGGTCTTTTTGCGGTCCTTAGGGGCAATGTGTATCCGGTAATAACCAGAATACCAATCTAAGAAATAGTAAAATGCACGACCGCTCAGTTTTTCAAAAATTTGATCAATAAAAGGTAGGGGAAATGATCTTTACGAGTCGCATCATTCAGTTTCTTGAAGTCAATGCAAACTCGATGTCCAGTAATAAACCTCACAGGGATTAACTCATCGAATTTGTTAGGTTGAACAGTGAATCCTCCTTTATTGGGCACCCCGTGAATTGGACTTACCCATTCACTATCAGCAAATGGAAAATAATTCCCATCTCCAACGACTTTATAATTTCTTCCTTCACAACATACTTCAATTGAGGTGTCAACCTCCTCTGAGGTTGTGCAACCGCTTTCTTTTCCTGATTTACAGAGATTTTATGCATGCAGCCCGAGAGGCTTATCCCTTTAATATCTGCAATGATCCACCCGAATGCTCCCCTATACACTCTCAATACTCCAATGCACTCTCAGTACTCCCAATAGCTTCTCTTCCTTTAAATTTGATAGTGATGATGAAATTATGAGGGGAAGAGTATCATCTTGTAAGAATATGTACTTCAGGTGAGATGGTAAAGGTTTCAATGTTAAACTCTTAGGCGGTTCCTTCAACGATGATTTCAACAACCTTCCAGTCAATTGTAGATCAAAAGAATTTATGCCACGAAGGTATATGAATTGATCCTCCTATATCCACAGAGGAACATGTTCCATTTTTAGCACTCTTCCTTCGCCGCATCCAGGCCAGGTCTCCTCATCACTTTCTTTTTCCTCTTTCAAAAGCAAAGTTTCTGCTACTTCAGGATCTAGCGCCACTTGCTGATGTAATTTTAGAACAAGCTCGTCAATGGAATCTAGCGTGTAGCATGCCCCTCCTTCGTCTTGGGAATATCCTATCATTTTGAACACATTATATACTATGTTGTCTTCATTCACTCGTTGAATCAATTCTCCTTTATGAACATCAATTAACACCTGACTAGTTTCTAGGAATGGTCTTCTGAGAATCAGTGGAACGTCACTATTGTCTTTCATATCCAACACCACGAAGTCCATGGGAAAAACAAACCTGTCAACTTTCACAAGAACATCCTCAACAACTCCACATGGTTGCTTCATTGATCTATCTTCCAACTGAAGGGATGTGGATGTCTCATTCAACTCTTTCATGCCTAACTTATGAAAAAGAGACAGTGGCATCAGATTGACACTGGCTCTAAGATCGTACAAGCTTTGTTCACGCACACTCCTCCAATTGTACAAAGTATGAGGAAGCTCCCAAGATCCATACACTTGGGTGGTAGTTTACATTGCAGAACTGCCCTCTTTAAGGCAAATAGTCTCAAGATCCAACAATTTCCTCTTAGTGGAAATTGCTTCTTTCAAGAATTTGGCGTACTTTGGCATTCTTGCTAGAGCTTCTACCAAGGGGATGTTAACTTGAAGCTTCTTAAACATTTCAATAAACTTCTTCTAGCGATCATCATCAAGATTTGGTTTAGTCTTACAAGGGGGAAAGGGTAAAGATGCAGGATTAATAGTTACAGTTCTAGAAGACTTACATGAATCATGCTACTGCTTTCCTTGATCGTCTACTGAATCTGCAGATCGTCTCAATTATGGGTGGCCATCTTGCATTCGTGCCTCCAATGTTTCTCCGTATTCTGCTTCGTTCTGGTTCTGGTTGCTCTATGTGTTGAAATAGTGTCCTAAACCCAATCGGGTTTGACCGGATCCGACCGGGTCGGATCATTTCTACTATTTCTTTATGATTACACATATATAATAAATGGCTTTTCTGTTGTCATATATTTGTTTTTTTAAAGAACCAATTATGAATTCTTATATGATAACGTCCTTAGTATTAAACTGTGATAGAGAAACCATGATAGGCGATTATGGTTGATGAGATTTCTAATCACTTTAATAAGTTTGATACTTAAATGTCTCGAGGCTGATGTACTATTAAATAGGGCATTAATAGTATGAACAGACTAGAACGTATTAGATTTCTTGGGTCTTTAAGGACAAGGATAGATCTCGTCTATCGAAGTGTAGAGACACTTGGACTGTATGTGGACGTGTATTAGAGAATGCGTACATTAGACTAATCCACTTCCACTGTTAAGTGTCACACTATGTGACGGTTGTGTAATTATCCTTAGAACCGGAGTCTACATGGCATCACGGTGTGGATTGTCATGCTTTGACACTATTAAGGTTTCCATCTGCCATGGGGTGATCATGCGGTAGTGATTGGGTGTAATACTGAAGCATGCGGAGTATACATGTTTGGTCGTCTGGAAATCGCGTACCCTAATAGTAGGGGTGAATATCCGAAAAGGCCTTCTTATAAGGAATGTCTTACTCTCATTAATCTTTGCAAAGTGGAAGTAAATGAGCTACTTCGAGAGAGCATGATATCCAGATTATAAGATACGGTCGTTAATGCTTGACACTCGACGTACAACCGTATGGATATTATTACAGCGATAGGATCTATTTACACGCTAACCGAACATATGAAAGGTAGTAATCATTGCGTATTGACTCTTCCGATGATTGAGGGTCATGGACGTGTTGCTAGATGCTATCCGTGATCGTTAGATGTGAAGGGCATTTTCGTAATTGCGCCTTATGTCTACGGCCATCATATTCGGGAGCCTATCAGGTTACACACATATGAACATCTAGCCGGATTAAAATGCGGTTATAGTGATAACCAAATAAGGAAAGTTTATCTCATACTATAAAGATTATAGTGGTAAATTAGTATGACGAGATTATAGAGAAAGAAAAAGTCGACCTAGCAGTCGAGTTTTTCTAGTAGCAATCCTTGGCGGGATTCCGGCGAGGTGCTCGTGTGGATTACTGGTAGAGGCCGGACACTTGGATGGCTCATGCACATCTACTCCTACCAGACGGTCAAAGCGTCGATCTTTTAGATCAACCAATGTAATATTTCCGTCCCCTCTCGTATATGTTTATTGTTTAAATGAAGTCAATCCTGGATCAGAAAATCAATTTTTGAAATTTCGATGCGCTACGCGATTGATTTCCTAATAGTGGTATCAGAGCGGTCTTCGAGCTTAAGCAATAAGCATCTTTTATTCGCGTAGTAAATTAGATCTAATAAATTAAAGATGCATAATATTGATTCGTTGAATACACAAAAAGGAAAAAGAAAAAAAACTGGCGGCGGTGGTAGGCGGTGGCCCACCGCCATGAGATCGGCGGCGGCGGCAGCCTCTTGGATGCCATCGGCTGCTGGTCCAATTTGTTTTATCTCAATGATTCAATATAGTTCATAGTATGTGCAATTTTGATTTTTTTAAAATAGTTTTAAATTAGAATTAAAATCGATTTATTATTAATGGTTAATATTATTTTGATTAAAGTTATTAATTAATTAAACGTTAATTAATTAATAAATTGGATGCTATAAGACGCAAGTAATTAAAATTTAAATTTTATCTTTTTCATAAGATATTGATTGTATGGATTAGATAGTAGATATAATATGATTATTATATAGACCCCGATTGATCATGGACTCGACCAATAGGATTGATGTGAATGCTTTATTTTCTGTTGGTTTTTATTGTTGTCCTAGGCCGTTATGAAGAATGTGACCTAGTTTTATTTCTGCATTATCTTGTTCCCGTTAGCTCCCCCCTCCCCCGTGTGCGGCGGGTGTAAAATTATTAGATAGATTTTTGAAATAAATTGAAGACGAAGATGGAGACCAAAGAAAGAAGGATAAAGATTCCATTAAAGAATGGCGCATTAAAGATCCATTGGTGGTTGCAGCTACCCATAGTTTGTGACCCGCGGTTTCGTCAGTTTGTATTCGAAACCGCACTTAGCAAAAGTCCATGATCATATCGGTTAATTTTGTGCGTGGAATGTTGTGTATGTTTTACTTTATATGATATTGTAATAATATGCATGTAATTAGATGAGACCGTAATTAAATAAAATTAATTAAGTGAATTAATTTTAAATTACTCCCACGAAAAAAAATCGAGTTATAATATGTCTCCCAATATTATAGTGACGGTGAAGAGCCCTTGTTCGGATCCAACAGATCGGCTCACGTCGAGAGTTGACCTACCTCGGATATATCGTCATTATCGAGATATGATCGTTATGAGATCTCATGAATACTTGGGTTACGACTCGACTAAGAATCTTGCGGTGATTGGCCCACGTCAAGACCGTCTGATTCTAGAGACATGAGGTTGACTACCACATAGACGATGTGAATTGTCAAAGAGTTTACTAGTCAAACCACTGGAAGTCGCGTTGGACGCGATTGGTAAGAAGTACCAACCCGTCAAAATTGACCCGGTCGATCGGCCCACGTCGGGGATCGAGTCAACTAGATAGGATTCCAGCCACTAAAGAATTTTGGAAAATTCTTGAAAGTCAATTGGGAATAGTTGACTAGTGGGAGCAAAATCATAATCCCAAAGACCATCTTTGATTTTTCATGTACAAACAACAACACTCATTTATCTTTATTTTATGTTCTAGTTTTAGCAAATTTTATTTATGTTTTAATTCTCGATTAGTAAAACCAAATTATGACTGTTACATTTTGAGAAACATTATCAAGTTGGTTAAGTAATTTTAATCCTTTTAAAATAAGCTATGTCACGAGCAATCACTTTTTCGTAGTTGAAAAGGCAAGGAGGCTACATATTTGATGGAGCCCTCTAAGACTTTAATTATTAACAGAAGCTCACATATTGGACATAACGATATCCAATGGGTCACTTCGTCATACGATGATGGTTATTCAAACATTAGATGGATTGGATAAGGATGACCACATCGAATATTGGAAAAGTTGTTTTCAAAATTGTAAGATGTAAGTATCGACTTATTTCTTTAATCATTGCTTGAAGGTGAATTAAATAGTTCATGTTTTGGATATGATTCAAAAGGCCAAATAAACTATATAATAAACATTGGATTTTCTTTATGAAAGGAAATTGAAGACGTAGCTCCTGTGATTTCTCTCAAGTCTTATGAAGACTTCATTAAGAAATGTTTACAAGCGCTTAAAGGATTAAAATGGAAAGTTGGGGCAAGTGCTTGAGTAAGAGAACTTATCGAAGTCTCTACCCTAAGAAACTAAGTTGAGATAAATCTATCTAAGTTTATGTCAACTCTCGGATATATGATATCCTACGAGTGTGATTAAATTGGAAAGATTAAATACAGATTTGGAAGGCGAAGCAAACGTTGTAACAATTACCATATTCTGAATCTAGTAAACTGATAAGGGAACTAAATAAATGTTATTATGTTCCGTTTCTTATGAAGAGCATATTTTCAGCTATACGTTAGGATTTAATGGACAAATTCAATTGTAAGGAATAAATGTTATTCCGATAAGGTTGACCAGTCACTGAATCTAACATGCTAGATTATTGTCATCATATGGTTGATATGAGTGATGAAATCTCAACTGAACATTTATATGGCTGTTATCCTTGATTTTGTGGTTGTTTTAGACATAGTCTCTATGGAAGGGAAGCGTGTAATCAAATGTCATTCGGATGATGTTGAACCATATGATTATGAATCATGTGGGTTATACGTATCTTTTCCAACGAGGACTAAAATACCCTTTTATGAAAGTGGTTATAAAATCTAGAAATTTGACTAGAGCCTAAACATATTGATGTTTGTTGGCTTGTGACAATTTATACCATAAATAATTGTTTCTCTCTCTTGGACTATTTTAGAAATAGTTGAATGTACTTATTGAAGTACGACAATTCTGAAATCCCGAAAAGTTTGAGCTGGTACGAATATGAGATAAATGAAACTTAGAAATTAATCTTCAATTGGATTGAAGCAATTAATAACTGAATGGTGTTTCAGAAGTCGTCTGAAAAAGAATCAGATTCTCCCTAAAAGGATATCATTTTGAGATGCGCGATCGGATTGCGGTTCCGAAATGTAAGTACCACTTTATACGATAAAGTTGTGACGTAAGACATTCAAATAATCCCTTACCCGTTTTGGGATAGTGCCCTTAATCAAAACACATACTTAACCGAGTTCCAAAGAATAAGGTTGAATAAATTTCATATTAGATATAGCAGGGGATAATGTCGAATCTACCTTAACCGATGATTTGAAGTTGTCATAGGCAAAGTCAGAAAGGCTTGGAGCCTAGTACGACATATGCAACTTTGTGGAATATCTTGGAAAGTACGCTAGATATTGTCTACTTTCCCGCGGAACAAAATGTTTGTCTCCAAACATGTTGTTTTCTAAAGGAGGTTTCCAAAAGAGATAGTGGGAGTAAGTGAAATCACAAAAGAGTTTGAGAGCCACAAGGAGAGATTCAACCATAGGAACATGAGCAGACGCCACATAATGATATGAGGTGTCGAACACTGCTCACTACACACAAATGTTCTATAAGTCTATGGATAACTTCAAGCCTGTAAAGGCTGCTGGTATGTTAATCTTGAAGAATGAATATCTCACGACTTATGAAGGAGTGTTTGAAAGGCAAGATTGATAGATATGGCCAGGAGCCGTAATATCTGAATTAGATTCCATCAGTGACTGATGTATTATTTTTATATGATTGAATTTACGTGATTTTATTACGTTTTGTTGACAAATTCTATGTAAAATATCTAAAATTATGATATAATTAGTATAAAATATTAATCTTTATAGTTTAGTATAGTTAGTAGTAAAAGTTAGTATTTATAATAAAAAGTTGTAGTTTTTGTACCGGTTTTAGTAACCGGAATATTGTGTCTATTTTACACGGGTATTTTGTGTTTATTTCATTGCAGAATCCTAAGATGAACTGAAATCCCGAGTATCGACACTTTTTGAAGTCAATTCAAGTTGTTGAAAGGAAGTTATAAAGCGTCACTGATATAAATGATCAAGAGAATAATTGTTTCTGAATCTCGAAAAAGGACGTATAATACAAATGGCTCATCGAGAATATGTTTTCTGAAGAAGTGGTCTTGATGAAAGTTGTAGAGAATTCAACGAGCTTTTCAACGGAAGTTCGATTATGTCATTCGATATCAAGAATTCAAGTTCACGATTTTTAGAAGTTAAGCGTGTAATTATATATAATTATATATATAATTACACAAAGACAAGTGATGATTAAGGGTAACATGCTTGCACATGCGATAACAAAGCTGTAATGATTGTCATCATTACACCGGACCGATCCGGCAAGTTTTCGTGGACCGGTCCGGGAAGGGAAAATTCTATAAATAGGGGATCGAGGCTCACTTTCAAGTGGTACCAAAATTATATATATAAACCCTATTCTATATATATAACTCTTTCCCTCTTTCTTTTATAGTTTGTAAATAGGCCTTATGCCAAAATAATGTAGTAGTAGTATCGTAGTAATGCTCGGGAAATTCTCGAAGGTTCGGTGTTGCTGAAGTCGTTGTAATACCTGGGAAAAGACGATTTCTGAGTCAACAGTTGTAATCGGGTAATTTCTATAATAATTATGTTTATGTTTGTTATTTTCTTCTTTTTTATAATGTTATTAGGCTAGATCTAATAACTAACCAAAGTTATGTAATCGTATTATTTTGATCTTTTCGGTAATGGAATGATGTTAAAATAAAATTGACTAAAATTGAGTTAAAATGAATCTTTTTCTATTTAAACTCGTAATGATAACATATTCGAATGAAGTAATCAATCATGATGAATACCACATATAACTTTGGCGATGTCTTGACCGGAGAAGTCGGGATATATGAGTAAAAATAGAAAAACCGGAGGGTAAAAATGGCCGTCGATTAACGGAATCCTATTTCCTACCGAAGCGGATTTGTCCTAGTAAAACAAATCTTATTAAAATTTGTACTCGAGATCTTAATAATGTTAAAATCACGTTTTAATTGAAACTACACCGTTTGTATTAAATCGATCCGCTTGACAACCGGAGCCTCTTGAATAACATCGGCCATCGACAAATGGAATCACCTCTTTTATCCGGGGTAGATTTGTACTGCAATTACTGTTTTGACTAACTAAGTTTAGCATGGGGCGGTTGTGGACCTTGGGTGATGACTTTTGACATATGACAATTTCATACGCTCGTGTGAGGAGGAATTGTTGACATTAGGAGTACACCGTTTCATTCACTCAATTGGACCTAAAAAGGAAGATCGAACACATTCCATTAATCGAAAAGATCATATAAATTGATTACATATACTTTGGTTAGTCTCAGTTATATATTATATTTTGGTATCTATATATTTATATATATATATATATATTACTATTTATGTATATTTATATATATTTATATATCTATATATATTATATTAGAATAACTTTTAAATTACGCATTTATTTTATGTTGATTAGAGTAGTAGTAATCTGTGTTATAAAATTGCGGTTTAGATCGAGTTAATAAGCGACTCTTTGGTGTTTAACCACACTTAAAAGAATTACCACTTTTTCCCTCGAGGATTCGACACGACTCACCACTTTATCACTACAATTTGACCCGGTACACTTGCCGGTTAGGATCCGTCTAACCTAGAAAAGGTCCATCCCTTTCTTGACGCCGTTTCTAAGGTGCAGTTTGGTGACGTCGACTTTACGGCGCCGTTGCCGGGAGACAAAGTCGCTATTTTTTTTTGTGTCTATGGTTACTACTTGTATTAGTTTAAAATTCTAGAGATAAACCAACACTCTTCTTATCACATTTCTTTTTTATTTTTCGTTGGTATCTACTTTCTTTTAGTACCAATTTTCTTCTTCTTTAAAACTCGAGCATTTTTCTATTTTAATTAGTTGATGACCGAGCGGTAAAGCCTCACTTACTCCTTATAAGCCCGATATAAACGCTTACGAAGGCGCTATGCGGATAGAGAGTAAACGTGGTCAAACCAGACTTAGGACTCCTGGAAAATCTCCAACGGAATCATCTTCTAATAAAAATAAAGAAATGGTGAAACTAGTGATGAAACAAACGAACAGAGGCTAGATCATGCTTTAGGGCATGGACAAAACCTGTTAATATTAATAATAATCGAATAATAATAATAGGAACAATCAAGATCGGAACCGAATAATCGTAACAATCCGCCAAACCCGAGACCTATCTGTGATCAAACGTAAGGAGAAACCAGGACTAATAATCCCATACTTTTACCGAATGAAGGAGCGAATAATTTCAAATTAAGTCTCATCTTTTGGTTTAATTGACGCAAGAGCCCAATTTCTAGGAGAAGATGATGAAGATCCACATCATCATCTCTATCTGCTTGAAGAATCGTGCAATCTGACCAAAAGTCAAGGTGCTCATAAGGAATTAACGAGGATGACTATGTTTCCTTTTTCTTTAAAAGGAAGAGCCCGAGATTGGTTTATGTCTCTTCCACACCACTCGTTAACTAGTTGGGAGGATATTCAAACCGAATTTACAAACAATATTTCACTCCAGGGCGGAATTTGGAATTAAAAGTCGAGGTTGCTAATTTTAGACAAGGATCTCGAAGAAACACTTGGGAATGCGTGGGAAAGGTTTAAAAATTGTTAAGAGCTTGTCCCGATCATGGTTATTCCTTAGATATGCAAATTCAACTTTTACGTCAGTAAATTAAGAAAAGATTCACGTGCGGATGTAGATCATGCATGTGGTGGTTCGTTAATGATGAGTGAAGCTCAAGCGATTTACGATGCTATAGAAAAGATTTCCAAAAACAACGAGAATGTGGGAAACCGGTTCTAGCACTAGAAAAGTAGCTTTGCGAAGGATGTACGTCAAATACGGAAGTTCTAGCACATTTGGAGAATTTAAGTAGAAAGTTTGATGGATTACAACAAGGTAAGAATCAAAATTCGAAAAATAGTACTCCAACCGAATACTCAAATCATGATAATGTGTCATTAGGGATAGAAGAACCAACAGGATATTCAAAAGAGAAAGTGAGTTTTCTTGAAGAAAGATAGGAATTTGAACAATGCATATTCAAACTCATTTAATGCTATTAGAAGAGACCACCCAACTTTTAGATGGTCCGAAAACCCTAGTAAGCCAGGACAACCGCCGTATCGATTCGATATAAGAATATGAATAATAATCAAGTTTATCAAGGAAATACATCTAATCGAGAATTTACAATCATTACCAAGATCCTATCCTCAACATACCACTCAAAGTATACCAAGAACTCAAAGTTCAACTCAACTGCGAAGGGGTTGAAAAATGGGAAAAGCGATGGAAAATATGATGGGTGTAGTATCTACTCAAGCTAAGAATATGGAAACAATGATGACTTCTATAGGTTCAGTCAGTAAGGACATGAGTACAATGAAAACATCTATGAGTGGACATGATACCAGAATGAGAACGATAGAAGCTTCATTAAGGAATATTGAAGATCATTTGAGTAGGGAAGGTGAACGTAACAACGAGAGAGACCTCCTGGAGGATTACCAAGTAATCTTGAAAGAAACCCAAGAGAGGTAAATGTTGTGAGTTACGAGAAGTAGGAAACTCTATGGTAGTAATGGAGTAGAAAACTTGGGAATAATGAAGTAGAAAATGATTTAGATAGAAAAATGAAGAGACAAAAGATGAACTTGACTTTACGGATGAAGAAATCATAGAGAATTTCTTGAAAAGGAATAGAAGTTTGGAACCCGAGAAGGAAGGTGAAAAATGGGTAAAAATCCTAGAATTTTGAAAGACCCCATGGATAAAGATTTAAGGAATCTATTTAAGGAACATGTTAGAGTAGAAGATAAAGAAAACAAGGATGAAAGCAGGAAGAATCAAGGAGTATGAAGTAGAGATTGATTCAGGGAACAAATTAAAAGAAAAATTCAAGAACACAAACATGGCGATCAAGTAATACTCCAAAGGATAAAGGAAAAGAGAGAATGACTTGAAACCAAAGGTTATAGATTTAGAGTCTTTACCTTTTCCACCTAAAGATCAAATTAAAAGATTAAGGCGATCAGTATGCTCGTTTCCTTGATACTTTTAATCATATTCATGTTAATATCCACATTATCGAAGCTCGATAAATATGCCTACCTATGGAAAGTTTTTGAAGGATATACTATCAAATAAGAAAAAATTAGAGGAATATGAGAATATATGCCTAAATGAAGAATGTTCTGCAATTCTGTGATAAGTTACCACCTAAACTAAAAGATCCTGGAAGTTTTACGATTCCGTGTGAAATTGGAGGATTTTTGTTTAAGAAGGTCTTATGTGATCTTGGAGCTAGTATAAAACTCATGTCTTATGAGGATTATAGAAAGCTAGGCATAGGAAAGCTTACTAAGATCGAAATGACTCTGCAAATGGCGAGATGGATCGATTAAGTACCAAAGGAATTATTGAGGACGTATTGGTTAAAGTAGACAAGTTCTATTTTCCAAGTAGACTTTGTAGTTATGGAAATGGAAGAAGGATTTTCAGCGCCGCTTATCTTAGGGCGTCCATTTCTAGCTACGAGGAGAACTTTAATCGATGTTGAAAGGAGAATTAATTTTGAGAGTCAATGAAGATGAAGTTGCTTTCAATATTTTCAAAGCTATGAACCATCAATACACATCACGAGAATCATGTTCTTTTATAGAAGATATTCATTACATCTATGATAATCGATTTACCAACTTTTGAAGATAGATTAGAAGAATGTTTAACTTTATCTATCTATAAAGAAGATGAGGAAGACATTGAAATGAAAGAGATAATCCTTTCTCTAGATAAAGGAAGTTTTACTTTTAAACCACCATGGCATAAGTATTTAGAATTAGAACTAGAAGGACCGGTTCTTAAATCATCAATAGAAGATCCGCCTAAGAATGCAGAATTGAAACCGTTACCTTTAAATCTGAAATATGCTTTTCTTGAAAATGATAACCTTTTACCGCTTATTATTTCATCAACTTTAACGGAGCAACAAGAAGATCAATTACTAGGAATGTTGAAAAAGCATAAGAAAGCTTTTGGATGGGCGATTGCCGATATTCAAGGTATTAGTCCGGAGATATGTGTTCATAAGATAATTCTAAAAGAAGATGCTAAACCTTGTATTCAACATAGCGCGCCGCCTCAACCCGAATTCTGATTAATCGTTAAGAAAGAGGTTATTAAGCTATTAGAAATGGGAATAATCTTTCCTATATCGGATAGTGAATGGGTAAGTCCAACTCAAGTTGTACCAAAGAAAGGAGGTTTCACAGTGAAAGAGAATGATAAGAATGAATGGATTCCAACAAGGGAAATTACAGATATCGAATGTGCATTGATTTTAGAAAACTAAATGATCATACTAAGAAAGATCATCATCCACTTCCATTCATAGTGCAAATGTTGGAACGTTTAAGTGGACATAAGTATTACTGTTTCTTAGATGGTTATTCAGGTTATTTACAGATATTCATTGCAGCAGGAGATAGGGAAAAGACAACTTTCACATGTCCTTATGGAACTTTTGCGTATAAAAGAATGCCGTTTGGTTTATGTAATGCTCCTGCTACGTTTCAAAGATGTATGATGTCTATATTTTCTGATATGGTTGAGAAATTCTTAGAAATTTTATGGGCGACTTTAGTGTTTACGGAGACTCTTTTAATGGCTGTTTGTTACACTTAGAACGAGTGTTACAACGCTGTGAGGATACCAATTTAGTGCTTAACTGGGAAAAATGTCATTTAATGGTATCAGAAGGAATTGTACTAGGTCATAGAATCTCTGAAGTAGGAATTGAAGTTGATAAAGCTAAAGTCGAGGTAATCGAAAAATTGCCTCCACCAGTTAATCTAAGAACGTTAAGAGGATTTCTTGGACATGCAGGATTTTATAGGAGATTTATTGCAGATTTTTCAAAGATAGCAAAGCCTCTAAGTCATTTGCTTGAAAAAGTATCTTTTAATTTTGATAGTAAATGTATGGAAGCATTTAAGACCCTAAAGCGAAGTTGATTCTTGCATGATGATTGGTGGCACCAGGTAGGATTTACCTTTTGAGATTATGTGTGATGCAAGCGATTTAGCTGTAGGAGCTGTTTTAGGTCAAAGGTATAATAGAATTCTCAAAGCTATTTACTATGCATCTCATACGTTAAATGCAGCTCAACTAAACTATGCAACTACAGAAAAAGAACTGTTGGCTGTAATTTTTGCCTTAGATAAGTTTAGATCGTATATTGTTGGCTCTAAGGTAATAGTTTATCTGAGACCATTCAACATTGAAATATTTCTTGAGTAAGAAAGATCACGAAACCACGTCTTCTTAGATGGATTCTCTACTTCAAGAATTTGATATTGAGATTAAAGATAAAAAGGAAGTGAGAATGTAGTAGCAGATCATCTAAGTAGAATGGAAACTGAGGAAGAAATGGGAAATGAAATTAAAGATTCGTTTCCTGATGAACAACTGTTTAGAATCGATACTCCTTCAACCATGCAGTTATTAAAGAAAAGAATTCCTTCTAAGGAAAATTCACCTTGGTTTGGAGATATCATTAACTACTTAACTTTGTGATTACATTCCGTCTCATTGGACTTGGCAAATGAAAAAGAAGTTCTTTTATGACTTAAAATTTTATTCTTGGGAGGAACCGGATCTTTTCCGTAAATGTTCGGATGGAATAATCGAGAAAATGTGTGCCTGATAATGAAATTTTAAGTGTTTTATCGTTTGTCATGATCGAGGCGGGAGGTCATCATGGAGGTTGGAAAACCGCTTTTAAAGTCTTGCAATGTGGTTTTTATTGGCCTACACTTTATAAAGATGCGTATACATATGTTAAATCTTGTGAATCATGTCAAAAATGGGGAAATATATTGAAAAAACATGAAATGCCTATGCAACCTATTTTAGAATGTGAGTTATTTGATGTTTGGGGTATAGATTTCATGGGACCTTTCCTATATCGTTTGGAAAAAGATTTATTCTTGTAATGGTAGATTATGTTTGAAATGGGTAGAAAATGAAGCTCTTCCCACTAATGATACCAAGGTTGTCATACGATTTCTTAAAAGAACATATTCACTAGATATGGCATTCCAAGGCGATCATTAGTGATAGAGGTTATAACTTTTGCAATCGACCATTTACTAAGTTAATTGAAAAATATGGTGTAACGCATAAGTTAGGAGCGCCTTATCATCCATGAAACCGGTGGTCGGGTAGAGGTGTCGAATAGAGAGATTAAAAGAATCATAGAAAAAGCAATTGGATTCAAACCGTAAAAGCGGGCGATTAGACTAGATGATGCGTTATGGGCATCTGAAACGACTTTTAAAACCCCAATTGGTCGTTCTCCTACAAATTAGTCTTTGGTAAATCTTGTCATCTCCCAGTAGAGTTAGAACACCGAGCATTACGGGCTATTAGATTTTTAAATTTCGATCCTAAGGTTTGTCGGTGATCATAGATTACTTGATTAATGAAATTAGAAGAATTTACGCCTTGATTCATATGAAAATGCTCGAATCTACAAGGCATACGAAATCCTTCCATGATAAGAGAAAATATAGTCGTGAGTTCCATGTAGGTGATCGAGTGTTATTGTACAATTCACGTTTAAAGTTGTTTCGAAAGCTTAAATCAAGATGGGCGAGTCCATTTAAAGTAACACGAGTTTATAAATGGAGTCATTGAACTAAGCGATGGGAATACAACTTTTATAGCCAATGGTCACGAGGTGAAGCTATTTTTGGAAGGTGAAGAAGTCTCTCTCATAAATGAAGTGATGTTGCTGATCGACCCTCCGAAAGACTAAAAAGCAGTGCTCTTAAAAGCTGAAAGTATCAAATTACCAGGTTTTATCTTTACTTTTATATGTCTAAACTAGTTTAGTCTTTTACCGGATGAGGCGTAAAAGAACTGGATGTTTTTAGATAGATTAGGAGTTTTTGTTTTACTTTTAAAATTAGGTCTTGATAGAGATGTCGCCTTTACTATAGAAGCCTTAGTTTTTGAAAAGAACAAGCAATTGTTGAGAGAGAAAAAATTGAAAGAAGTTTGTAATGGTACGTCGAGAAGCTCGATAAAGAGAAGGGCTAAGTTTTTAAGGAAGTGTAGAATCATGGAAAAATTGAACACAATGGGCAATGTGGGAAAAATATAACTAAATCTCGGAATGAGTGTTTGAATGTAATTAAGAAGGAGCGATTAGGTGGTTAACCGAAAATCCCGATGGACTTCCAAGACTTAATTCAAGCGCTACATTTCTAGGATATAGTTTGCTTGAGCAGTATGTTAGAAATCTGGAGTTTATAGAAATTGAAGAATTAGAAACCCGTAAGTTCAAGTCTTTTCTTTTAGTTTTATAAAATTTTTGCATAACTTTGAAAATTTTATAAAATTGGATCTTTATAAAATTAAGAAGTTTTATAAAAGTTTTATAAAAAGTTCTTTAAGTTTTTAGATATTTTATAAAATTAATAAACATTTATTGAATTTTTATAAAATTTTAAATAAGTTTTATAAAGATTTTATAAGTTTTAAGAAATTGTTATAAAATGTATAAATTTTATTTTCTATTTTATTAAGTTTTATTAAAGTTTTATAAGTTTTATATCAAAATCCAAAAAAATAAAAAATTACGAAAATTCAAAAAAATGCACACGGACCGATCCGGCCCTTATCGAGGACCGGTCCGGGTTGAAGTTAACCTAAAAGGGCGGGATCTTTTCTTCTTCTTTCATTTCTCTCTTTTTTTTTTTAACGTGACCGGCATCACCCTTCAACTCGAAAATTTTATTTTTCTTCTCAAAAATACAAATTAAACTACACCATTACATACATTCTTCCTCTTTTACTCTCCTCTCTTCAACACAAGTGAAAAATTTGAAAAAAATCGAACACAAGCTCCATTTCATCCCGGAGGCTTATACGACTTTTCCGGCCACTTTTCAATGTTTTGTTCACTATAAGGTATAATTTGTTTACTCTAGTTATCAATTTCATAATTTTTATAATTTTTAGATTTATTTTCAATTGTTTTGAATTTTTGTGTGTTGTGACATTTTATTTTGTGTTGTTTTTTACATTGTTTTTATTGTTGTTTTGTCAATTCAATATCGTAGAATGGCCTCATCCATCGAAAAATCTCTAAGAAGCGAAAGCCTAATATTCCAATAGAAGTACCGGTCGTAGAATTAAAAGATTTAACACCGAAGAAGAATCATTAGTTTTCTTTGCTCTGACTTCACCTCAAGCTAAGAATGCTTATAAAAATATCTATAGTAAATGTGGAGTTGTGTTGGAAAGAGGCTTAGATTTTGATGACTTAGGAGAGGAGGTTAGGCGTATTTTGCGAGCATAATGGTTGGATTTTGCACTCGAGAGGGCGAGAGAGATCAATACTACCTTAGTGGCGAGTTTTATGCGATTCTGTCTACCTTGACACCCACCGAGGTAGTATGATAGAGTCTATTCCCTTAGGTCTAGACATGTTTCTTTTAGTCCGGCCCCGATTAATCTTTGTTTTAGGGGTAGAAGTTTTTCGGATGAAGAAGATTATAGAAATTTTTTTATAGATTAGATGATCCTGCTATGTATGAAGCGGTTGCCTCTAGAGCTCGAGAGGAGTTTGATGCTACAACGGAGAATGGGTGGATAACAGATTTAATTATGGGAAGTGTTTTAGAGATCGAGGGCAATCAAAAGATTTTGAGCCATACTCTCTATCCCACTACCAAACACACCGCTTTGGTAAAGAAGATTTATGCATTACTTGGGCGATGATTCATGATGTTAAGGTGGATGTGGGAAGATCATGTATAGAAGGGTTTTCGAGTTTATTATTCTTTGCCAAGGCGAGGAGTCACATGTACTTTCTGGCTTTATTTGATTTATGTCGTAGATCGGGAGTTCCTTTCTGTCTAACGACAAGTTGATGATGGCGAGATGAGTCCCGATAGGCCCTAGTGCGAGGAGGTCTCGGAGAGGTTCGATAGACTCGATAGTTAGGCGTAGTGCACCTCCACCAGATTCCACGGTTTGACATTTTCATCTTTTTCGAGCAGCGCGGGACTTCTCTCCCCAAACACTATTACATACGATATGTTTCAATCCTTAGTATCGGATGTAGCCGAGGGCAGGCTAATATGGCTTTGTTTGCTTTGAAAGCGAGTAGGCGGTGGAGTGATGATTTACGTAGAGGAATCTTTGAGACATGGCGGATGCATCTTGATCCTTCTTTCGATAGAAGCGCCTATCCGCCTGTCAATCTAACCCATATCGTTACGAGAATGGATAGCACCTATTCCACCATCTCGAGCTTTCATCATATGCCAAATCCTTTTGAAAGCCGATCTAGTGGTCGGGTGTCTTTTATCTGAGTTCTCGAAGTCTTTGTTACATCTAGGCGGGAGGATTTTGGATTTTGCAAGGATGACGATGAGTATGAGTTCGTTGGGTCTCGGCATTCGATTCGGACCACGACTACGTTTTCCACGACAAGAAGCGTCATCGGTTCCAAGTATGAATGATCCATTTTACACTTCGGCGATGATGATGATTTGACATTGTTTGATTTCAAACAACTTTTATTATTTCTAAACATTTTATGATTATTTATTTTATTTTACGCATTTTAACTTTAGTTGATAAGTTTGCTAGTTTAATAAGTTTTCGATTTCATTAATCATATTACATTTGTAGTCGTAAATTTATTTTTAATAGTATTTAAATATTTCATAAAAAATCAAAAATCTAAAAATATATTTATCATTCGCATGTCGTATTAGTGTATCGTTTTATCCGTATCGGTGAGATAATATTTAAACTACCTTTATAGCTTCTCAAATAGCTTGAAGGCTATTAAGTTGAACAAAGAAAACTTGAATTTTACAACCTTCATACGGTAAAAATATCTTAAAGCCGGACCGGTCCGGTCGGTTTGAGACCGATCCGGGAGTAAAAGCGCTTAGTCATCTTTGAAAGTGTTAGTATGCATGCACGTGTACTCTAATTTTTATCCATTTAAGGACGAGAGAGGTTGAAAGTAAAAATTGCCAATTCACTCACTACTTTCAATCCTCTTCTTTTTCTGCATCTGTTTAAACTAAAATGTCAAACCGATCATCACCATCATCAATTCATACGATCCGGAGGCGATTTGATGTTTTGTCCCGGAGTCTAGCGCTTCAAATGTTAATTTGTTGGTGAATCACGAGGTTTGCAAATTCTCTATATTGATGGAAAGGGTATCAATTTTGAAAAAATTGATCGATTCGAAGGATTTAATTGAGAATCAAGGATGGAAAAAATTTGTTAAGCATCCTCGAGGAAGAATTAACGTTTCTATTGTTAGGGAATTTTATTCGACTCTTTCTCTCTTTTACTTACGGTAGATCCGTCACGACTTATATCATTAGTGGTACACTTATTCACTGTCACCTCATATTATCAATCATATCTACGAGATACCGATTTTCAATCAAATCCATAATCTTCATTATGAATATCAATGGGCATTAGGAAACTCTTGTCATGTTGTTAACTATGTCACGGAAGCTTTTCCGTATTTGTTTCCGAGTTCGATCAAAATTACGACTCTACCACTTCCGCTCTCTACTGCTCATCCGAGAGCATGGAAACACTTCATTAACTCACGAGTCTATCCGACTAGTGACTTTGCATGGGTTAGTGATAGTGAGATACTTTTGTTATTTGCGTTGATAAGCGGAGCTCATGTGGGTGAGGGGATTTTGATTTTTAGGGCGGCGATAAACTTTGCGAGTGGAGCGGTATAATAATGGAAGGCCGATGCCTTTTGCTTGGTTAATTTCAAAGTTATGTATTCATTTGAATGAAGTCCACAAATTGCTTCGATGAGATATATCCGTCTAAGTGATTGTCGTAGAGGATTGCTACCGGTAGAGAATCCGGGTTGTTAAATCAACTATTTGAGATAGTTGTTAGTGGTTTTATTTAATTTAGTTTAAGTTTGGTTTGCTTTAATAAGTTAGAGTTGATTAAGGTTAGTAAGTTAATAGTAAGTTTGTTTTATTTTTTTTTTTTTTTTTTTAGTCTGTAATAGTTTCTTTTTGTTTAATATATATGTTGTTTGATTTTAATATCATTGTGTTATCGATGTTTATAACGATCATCTATAATTTTAATTTAATTTTCGAACCTACTTTTCATACTCATTGAACATCGGAACGATGTCACTTAAATAAGTGGGAGTAGAGTTAGGTTTGAAAATTCATTAAAATTTTCAAAAAAAAATAATAAAAATAATTATAAAATATAACCTTTTTCATATAAATTAGTACTTTAATTACTTATTTCTTAGTTTTAATTTTCTTGAATAATTTAAGTTGGTTAATATATGAATAAAAATGATATAATTCGAGAGGATTAATTTTTGATTTAGTAAAATATATTAGATATATAATGAATATGTTTTATATCTTTTATAAGATTTTAAGATTTTGAGTATGTATAACTAAATAATTTTTGTCAAATATTTCTTTTATGGAATTATTCAAGTAATTTTATATTTATAAATAAATTTTAGATAATTTTCTTTTCAAGATTAATTATGAATTTGGAATCAAAATTAGGAATGATGATTTTGGCACCACTTAAAAATATAACTATAATAAAATAAGCTCATGAATAAAATTTCCAATTTTGACCCCACCAGCTTTTTAAAGAGTGATTAAGACCTCACTCGGAAATTTAGCCATTTTGATTAACTAGAAATTTCCGACCACTTAGCTTGTTTTGGTCTACATTTCTTTGACATCCTTCGAGTTTATGCGTCTTATGAAAGGAGATGATGACGAGAAAAAAGTTAAGAGTTGAGAAAAATGGTATATGATTGGAATGAGTTCGAGATATGTTAGTGTCAATGAACAATTTATATTAGGAACAAAGCACCATTTTTGACAGAATTAATCAAATATCAATTATCTTCCCTCTACCTTTGATCGACAATATAAAAATAAAATATATCGGTAGTAGCTACCAATGATTTGAGTGCATGAGGGTGTTATCTAAAGCGTCCTATATCACTACATGAGGTATAAAGCTCCCGATAAAAATTCGAATCAAAAGATCTCAAGAATGATTACGTGTTTAAGGAAACCGGACTCGTAATTTTAGATCGAAAGAGTAGTACTCCGATCAATCTTGATGAAGCAATGCTTGTAAAATTTGATTATTTACACACACTCACGCTTTAGTTCTTAATGTTAAAAAAAAAAAAAAAAAAAAAAAAAAAAAAAAGAAGAGAAAATCGAAAAATAGTTGGAATAAAGGATGTTACTAATCAGGCTGTTTTTGATCAAGAATGTGAAGGCGTGAGTGCGTCGACTTGCATCTTTCTCTTTTGATTTCCTTTTCTATCTTTTACGATTAACCAATGTCCTATCCTAATATATTAAGCCAATATGTCTTCTATCGACTTAGTTAATGATTCGAGAAATTTGTAATAATCGAGATAGAAAGTATTTCTAATATTTTATTTATATTTACGAATTATTGCATGCATGTTTCCATCTAATTCATATTTGATACTTAATTCATTTAAGTTATATAATCTCCCTTTCTTAAATTTCTATAAAATTTATAAATTATATGTTTGTAATATTGACGATATATATTACTTTTGAAATTTTAATCTGATCAATTATATTATCATTATTTATATATTACAGCTTATTTTTGCTCGAGGAAGATCAAAAGCTAAGTGGGGAGTAATTTGATGTATTATTTTTATATGATTGAATTTACGTGATTTTATTACGTTTTGTTGACAAATTCTATGTAAAATATCTAAAATTATGATATAATTAGTATAAAATATTAATCTTTATAGTTTAGTATAGTTAGTAGTAAAAGTTAGTATTTATAATAAAAAGTTGTAGTTTTTGTACGGTTTTAGTAACCGAATATTGTGTCTATTTTACGGGTATTTTGTGTTTATTTCATTGCGAAATCCTAAGATGAACTGAAATCCAGTATCGACACTTTTTGAAGTCAATTCAAGTTGTTGAAAGGAAGTTATAAAGCGTCAACGATATAAATGATCAAGAGAATAATTGTTTACGAATCTCGAAAAGGGCGTATAATACAAATGGCTCATCGAGAATCGTTTTTACGAAGAAGTGGTCTTGATGAAAGTTGTAGAAATTCAACGAGCTTTTCAGCGGAAGTTCGATTATGTCATTACGATATCAAGAATTCAAATTCACGATTTTAGAAGTTAAGCGTGTAATTATATATAATTATATATATAATTACACAAAGCTGAAAATGATGATTAAGGGTAACATGCTTGCACATCTTGATAACAAATTGTAATGATTGTCATCATTACACCGGACCGATCCGGCAAGTTTTGAGGACCGGTCCGGGAGGGGGAAAATTCTATAAATAGGGATCGAGAGGCTCACTTTCAAGTGGTACCAAAATTATATATATAAACCCTATTCTATATATATAACTCTTTCCTCTTTCTTTTATAGTTTGTAAATAGGCCTTATGCCAAAATAATGTAGTAGTAGTATCGTAGTAATGCTCGGGAAATTCTCGAAGGTTCGGTGTTCTTTGAAGTCGTTGTAATACACAGGAAAAGAAACGATTTACGAGTCAACAGATTTATAATCGGGTAATTTCTATAATAATTATGTTTATGTTTGTTATTTTCTTCTTTTTTATAATGTTATTAGGCTAGATCTAATAACTAACCAAAGTTATGTAATCGTATTATTTTGATCTTTTGGTAATGGAATGATGTTAAAATAAAATTGACTAAAATTGAGTTAAAATGAATCTTTTTCTATTTAAGCTCGTAATGATAACATATTCGAATGAAGTAATCAATCATGATGAATACCACATATAACTTTGGCGATGTCTTGGCGGAGAAGTCGGGATATGAGTAAAAATAGAAAAACCGGAGGAGTAAAAATGGCGTCGATTAACGGAATCCTATTTCCTACCGAGGCGATTTGTCCTAGTAAAACAAATCTTATTAAAATTTGTACTCGAGATCTTAATAATGTTAAAATCACAGTTTAATTGAAACTACACCGTTTGTATTAAATCGATCCGCTTGACAACGGAGCCTCTTGAATAACATCGGCCATCGACAAATGGAATCACCTCTTTTATCCGGGGTAGATTTGTACTCAAATACTGTTTTGACTAACTAAGTTTAGCATGGGGCGGTTGTGGACCTTGGGTGATGACTTTTGACATATGACAATTTCATACGCTTAGTGTGAGGAGGAATTGTTGACATTAGGAGTACACCGTTTCATTCACTCAATTGGACCTAAAAAAGGAAGATCGAGACACATTCCATTAAGCGAAAAGATCATATAAATTGATTACATATACTTTGGTTAGTGCAGTTATATATTATATTTTGGTATCTATATATTTATATATATATATATATTTTACTATTTATGTATATTTATATATATTTATATATCTATATATATTATATTAGAATAACTTTTAAATTACGCATTTATTTTATGTTGATTAGAGTAGTAGTAATCATGTTATAAAATTGCGGTTTAGATCGAGTTAATAGCGACTCTTTGGTGTTTAACCACACTTAAAAGAATTACCACTTTTTCCTGAGGATTCGACACGACTCACCACTTTATCACTACAATTTGACCGGTGCACTGCCGGTTAGGATCCGTCTAACCTAGAAAGGTCATCCCTTTCTTGGCGCCGTTTAGGTGCGGTTTGGTGGCGTCGGTGACAAGCGGGTTGTGAACCTAGTTTGTCTTACCTAGAGGAATGTCCACGAAAGGTGACATGAATTAAAATGCGGTTATAGTGATAACCAAATAAGAAAATTTTATCTCGTCTTATAAAGGTTATAGTGGTAAATTAATATGGCGATATTTATTTATTATGAATAAATTAAATACAAGATATTAATTATATTGATTAATTAAGAATATTTTGGATGCCAATTTAATGGTATTTGGGCGCCACTTTTGTGTGTATATGATACACTTGGATTATGCAATTTAATTAATGGTATTACCATATAGTAATATAAGATATTAATATATAAATATATATAGTCACATACGTGACATGCATATAGATTGTGCTTGTGCACATTTGTTTCCAATATATATATATATATATATATATATATATATATATATATATATATATATATATATATATATATATATATATATATATATATATTTATTTATTTATATATGTAATATATATATATGATATATACGAATGTGTAAATTGATTTATGGTAATATAATAAAGAGATATATTCAATATAAGATATTGTCAATAAATATGTAATATCCCGACTTTTCGAAAAAGGGCAGACGTGTCTTTTTGCGAAAAATGGAATATTATGATTCACGGATTTAAGTATTTTTAGTGTATTTATATATATATATGGCCGAAATATATATAAATAATTTGGAGATAAATCTGATTTTTAGAAAAAAAAGGGCAATTAAGGAAAGTAAGGGATTAAGTTAATTATTGGGATTTTTCCTATTTAAGAAAAATAAACCTCATTAGTTTCCCTAACCTTTTGAATCAGAATTTCCTCCTTAAAATCTCTCTTTCTGCATGTGAGAGTTGGAAGAAAAGGGCTGAGAGACTTCTTCTGGTTGCTAAGTCGAATCTCAACCGTTTTTAGATCCGAGAGAAGCGTTGGAATCGTCGTGAAGAGGGCGTCGTTTCAACACAAGAAAGTTGGAGCTTTCTCAAGGTATGATTTTAGACCTTCTTTGCTATTTTGGATGAGTTTTGGGGATCAAAACTCATATCTTTAATAATCTTGTGTTAATCAAAGTGTGTGATCGAATCTAACCCTTTTTGGAATTAATCACATAGGCTACTGCGAGAAAAGATCGAGTTTCTTGGTGGTAAGAGGATCTTCCTACACGTTAATTTATGGTTTATTAGGTTTTATGTTAAGGCTTGATATGATTTTATGTTAGAAATCATGCCTTCATGTTGCCTAAGGATTTGGAGTTGTTATGGTAGATAAAAGTCATGTTTTTACGCTATTTTTACTGAGTATTTTGATGTTGAACATGTTTGGATTTGAGTAGAGATCGAAAAAGTGTTGGAAATAAAATTTATGTTTTGATGATGATTCATCGCCTAATCGATTATTGTTATTAACCCCATTGATGAAGTGTCATAACAAGTTGTTATAGTGCAAAGCAAAAGATGTCTAGATATTAATGTATAGGGTTTTATAAGTCGATATTTGTATAGGTTAAATCAGGACAAGCCTTTGTAATAGTTCTAGGTGTGAGCGAAAGTAAGCGAGATTTAATCAAAGCGAGATTCTACAAGGAACTGAAAAGCAGAGCACATCCATGGCCCGAAGAAGATAAGTTGTTTGAGGACACAGACTCGGTTGGCTTATCTAGAAGATGAAGAAGCGAGGAGTCACAGACTTCGATTATAGAAAATTGAAGAAGCGAGGTTCAAACTCGATTATGAAGACTATGTCGAGGCTGTAAAGTTAGACTTGGGCAAGATTGTGGTGACTGAAGCGACTTTATGGATCTTGTATGAAGACCTAAGAATCATAAGGACAATTAATTCTTAGAAGATAATGAGTCATGGTGTACTCTAATTAAGTCAATTATAATCGGATGAAAAGCTGAGTCTTGACATTTGAAGAAGAGTAAAATCTCGATCAACACTCCAAGTCGATCATTAAAGCCCGACAAGTGATAAACACGATTTTACATATCGATTATCCAATAAAGCGATAAAATGCGATCGAAGCGTTACATATGAAGCAATCTTATTGGATGAATTCTTGACAAATCGAAACGGTCACAAAATATAGCCGTTACAAGATTCAAGCGAGGATGAGCGGTGAATAAACCCTATAAATAGACTACTTCACAACAACAAGAAGTGTGTGCGGAGGAATTAAAAGCAGATTTAATTAAAAGATCTAATTAAGGGGAAAGCCAATTTGAAAGAATTCTGCTAAGTACTTAATTGCAAGATCAAGAAATTTCTTCAAGTGTCCAAACACATTCAAGCAAAATCAAGATCTATCATTTGAAGAAAAAGCGAGCCGTGCAAAATTTAATTATCGGAAGAAAAGCTCAAATCACAATTGAATCATAGTTATTGATTCGAGTCTCAACTTTGATTTCATCAAAGGTATAGGCTATGAAACACCAAGAAGGTGTGAAGGGCAGTTGAGTGCGATCGGGAAAATTTGTGTTTGTGATGAGTGGTGAAGAGACAATTCTACCCTTCAAGGACCGAGTGTTTCAAACAATTGAAAAGCGGCAATCCTACATGTTCTACATGTGTTTAGATAGTGAAGCTAGGGATTTGTCAAGGACTATCAGTTTAGAAATTTTTGTAACCGGGCCATCTCAAAGAAGTTCTAGTGGAATTTTCCTCCGCATCATAGGGAAGAGAGGGCGTCTGAGATTACACCATACGGAACCATTATAATTCTTGTTGATTTATTTCATGCATTCATTTACTTCATTCTGACTTTAATTATCTAGTTCTCGCGTTAAAACCAAGTCAGCAGTTGTTTGTTTTATTAAGGCTAGTTCTATCATTTGCCGATTAACTAGATTAAGAATAAGTCGATCTTGACTTATACTCGATTGAGTTAATGAACTCCACACAAGTTAAGGGGCGAGAACAAAAGCTGAAGCGGCGTCGGTTTGAGTTTCGGAGAAAATCGATTCGAGGTACTTTGAGTTTATGAAAAGTTTATTCACCCCTCTCTAAACTTGTTTTAGCCTTTCCAAGGACCAACAATTGGTATCGGGGCGATTCTTCCATTTGGAAGTGATTCAAGGATATCTTACAAACCAGTTGTTGAAGACCCTTTACGGTATCAGTCGTAGAAATACTTTAGTGAAATTAAATGGATACATCTAGAATTAGAAGTTGGCTGAATAACCCCCTGACTGACTATTTGCATAATGTTGTTTATGATATTCAGGATCAAGTATATGAAAGATTCAGTACTACAAGCTCTCACACAAATCCGGAACCTCATTTAAGTTATGATAAAGATATTGACTTTAACGCATATAAAGATGAATCAAGAAGATTTCCAACCTAAGTGATCTTTCGGAAGAAGCGAGAAAGAATGGCTACAGTAGGCGATTATATAGAAGAAAAGTTGGTGAAAACATTCTTGAAGATCCATTAGTTGCAAAGGCCAAAGATGCTATACTACCCATGAGTTATGGAGGTGAAAGTGATGAGGAAATCATCTTTGCTAGGAGCAGTATAGGAAAATGCTAATGAAAAAAGGAAGCAAGTTTTAATTGATGATGATTCCTCAGCGAGAAAATCTATCCATAAAAAATCAGGAGGTAATTGCATCTACATCCAGCACTCACACTTCCATTAACAATAAGAAAAATGAAGATTTCAATAAATCCTTGGACATACTCACAAAGGAATTAGAGGTAATCCAAAAGAATTATGAGGATGTCAAAAGGAGAAAAAGTTGTTGAAATCGATATTTCGAGATTGAATCTTGAGATCAATTTAATCAAGACTAATAATGAAACCAAGGTAATTCGACCAAGCGATGAAGCGCGAAGTAATAAGCGTCACGAGAATCATCGATTGATCCAGTCCATGATGTTCGATTCAAACACAGAAAACCTTTTGAAACGGATCTGGTTTAGGAGTTGTTAATCGAGAATAATTCTAAGTTGAGATCATGTTCGATTGCATTAAAATTTGTGGCGCACAATGGTGAGAACTTCGGAAAAGCGATAAAATTATTAGAAGCGACACAAACTCAGCCTGACCCGATGCACAAAGCGAGAGAACTAAAAAATCGGTTGGTAAAATGCACCAAGCCAGCAGATTTTCTGAAAAGATTCAAAAAAGTGAAAAAGCGAAGCGATGAGAGATCGATAGAAAAATCTTCAAGCCATATCCATTCAAAATTGAAGATCATTCATGGAATGATAAACTCGAGAGGAAAGGTAGACTATTTCCCACCGATGATGAAGAGTTTGAGAATGTGATAAACACAAGAGTAAACTTCAACTTAGTTTATTCATTGATATGAGAGGTGTATAAATAGATACAATTGAGAGAGACTAGCAAGCTAGCTTGGGCGGCCACTTGAGTATGTAGATGTGGGCGGCAAGCATGCAAAAGTAAAAGTAAAAGCTATATCTATGACATAAAGTAAACTAGAGTTTGACATATTAATTGTTTATATGTATCACAATTAATATGTCTATGACATATAAAGTAAACTAGAGTTTGACATATTAATTGTTTATATGTATCACAATTAATATGTCTATGACATAAAGTAAACTAGAGTTTGACATATTAATTGTTTATATGTATCACAATTAATATGTCTTTTACAATTAAATAAAGTGTACAAAATATCTGTATGAACTCCACGAAATTGCTTTGGGCACCTCTTGAACTTGAATGATCTGCTTTGAAGTAATCTTTGTAATCTTTGTAATATTTCCACACCCCTCAAATTAGATTTGTATATGTTGATGCATTAAGTTTGCTACTAAATCTCTTTGAACATAAGAGGTGGAATAGCCTTGGTAAGAATATCGGCATTACGATCTGCTTTGAGGAACATCTTTGGAGTTGAATAATCTTGGCATCAATCTTTTCCTTGAGAAAGTATGCATCAATGTCCACATGCTTGGTTTTATCATGATGGGCGGGATCTTGACCATGCATAAGGTGAATTATTATCACAATGAGTGTGATAGGTTCTTTGAGAGGTTCTTTGAAGTTCGATCGGTACCCTTTTTAGCCATAGAGCTTCACAAATGTCAAGTACAAGTGCCTTGAGTTCGACTTGACCTTTGCTTCTTGACCACGATGGGTTGTTTCTTGCTTCTCCAAGTAACCGAGGTTCCCATACATATGAGCAATAGCACATGGTAGATCGTCATCAATGAAACATCCAGCCCAATCGACATCGGTGTAGACCTTGATTGATCTATCGGTAGACTTTTTGAAGTGCGAGGCCTTGGCGATGGTGGACTTTAAATATCTCGAGTATCTATTCACGACATCCCAATGTTGCTCGGTAGGCGGTGCATGAGCCACCGACCAGACTAACCCATATGCAATATCGGGCCTTGTGTGAGAAAGGTAGATGAGTTTTACCTACAAGCCTTTGATATTGTTCTTTTAACGACAATGGCACCATGCGGTAGGGTATTCTTGGGGGTCTCTGGGGATCTGACGAGTTTGCATCCCGACATGCGATTTCCTTAATGAGATCCGATACATACTTGCTTTGAGAAGCGAAATGCCTTTCTTGTTTCTAGCTATTTCCATACCAAGAAAGTATTTTAGGAGCCCAGATCTTTAACTTGGAATACCTTTGCGGTGAGAGTCTTCAAATGTTGGATCTCGGTAGAGTCGTCTCGATGAGGATGATATCATCCACATGTACAATAAGAATAGACCTTCTCTGGTTTGGTTGTCTTGATAAACATAGTGTGATCGAGTTGCATTGATGATATCCAGCGACTTTAACCACAGATAGTGAGTTTTCCAAACCAGGCTCTAGGGATTGCTTGAGGCCATATAGAGATTTCCTGAGTTTGCATACCTTGCCTTGAGTGTGGGGATTGACAAAACCGGGAGGTACATTCATGTAGACTTCCTCGGTAAGGTCACCATTGAGAAAAGCATTTTGATATCCAATTGGTAAAGAGGCCGATCAAGTTGGATGGTAGAAATCGATGCCACTGCGGTGTTAAGCTTTGCTCTTGGTGCAAAAGTTTCCGTATAGTCAATGCCATAAGTTTGAGTGAACCCTCTCTAGCCACCAATCGGCTTTATACTTGTCAATAGTACCATCGACATTGTATTTTATGGTGAATAACCATCTACAATTGGTTGTCTTCTTGCCTTTGGGGAGAGTTGTGAGGTCCCAAGTATGATTATCCGGAGTGCGATCATCTCTGTTTTAACGATGACCTTCCACTTATCATTTTGAAGGGCCTCACCGAATATTTTTAGGAATAGAGTGAGAGTCCAGTCTGTGTAAACATAGCAAATCTGAGGAGACAAGCGGTCATAAGATAAATAAGTCTGAATAGAATGATCGATGCATGATCTTTTCCCTTTCCTTAGAGCAATAGAGTGCATCATCAATGTCGGTAGGGTCTTTGTGGTTCAGCGATCTACGAGTCGATGAGTGTTGAGGCTCGGCGAGGCTCGGGTTCGGCGAGGCTCTGGGTCGATGAGGGGCGAGTCTAGCGAGGCTCTGGAGGTCGATGAAGTCTTGAGGTTCGATCTGCTTTGAGTCTCGATGGGTTCTTGAGGTTAAGAGTTTGTTGAGGCAGTTTTAGATCAATTTCAATTAGATGTCCATCGAGTGGCGCTTGATGGGCACTTGCTTTGTAGTAGGAGTCCTTTCAAAAATTTTACATCCATAGAGTTGTAAAATTTCTTTTGATAGGTGAATAGCATTTGTAACCTTTCTGTCCTTAGCATACCCTAGGAAAATGCACTTGTGAGCTTTGGAATCAAGTTTGCTTACATGTTGGGCATGGATATAAACAAACACAAGTACAACCAAAAGGTTTTGGAGGCATTGGGCAATAAGATGAGGCGAGGAGTGTGTGGTCAACGAGGGTTTGGATAGGAGTCTTGAAACCTAACACTCTGTTTGGGAAGCTTGTTGATTAAGTATGTGGCGATCAATATAGCTTCACCCCACATATATTTTGGAACATTTGTAGTGAACATGATTGATCGGCCATTTCAGTAGTGCCTATTCTTTCTCTCGGCAACCCCATTTCTTTGAGGTGTCTCAACACAACTCTTGATATGGACAATTCCACTTATTCATCAAGAAATTCACGAGATTAGACTCATAATATTCAAGAGCATTGTCGGTCTTCAAAATTTTAATCTTAATGTCAAAGCGAGTAGAGACCATGTTGTAAAACTCTTGAAAGATGGATCCAACTTGATTTATCCTTCATTAAAAATAACCAAGTGATTACGGTGTGGTCATCTATGAAGGTTACAAACCACCTCTTACACATTATACTTTTCACTCTTGAGGTCCCAGTACATCACTTGTGAATTAAGGTGAAAGGTGTGGATGGGAAGTGAGGTAATTTAGTATACACAGATTTGGTGAGTTTGGCAAATTGACAAATATCACATTGAAGATCATTAAGATTACATCCTTTAAACAATTACGGAATTAAAGACTTTAAATAACCAAAACTTGGATGTCCTAGTCTATAATGCCATAACATGATATTGTCTAGGTTTTGAGTGCAGTGGCGAGCGGTCGGTCTTGATCTTATCTTGGCCGAGGTTGATCACAAGCTTGATCTGGCGGGGTTTAGCTTGACCAATCACTTCTGTGAAGAAAGATCTGGAATGTGCACTGATCCTTATCAAAAACAACGTCAATTCGGATCTTTAGTGAGTTTCTTGTGAGATATAAGGTTACAATCTAACTTTGGAACAAATAAGACCCTTGTAGATATATCGATTAGTAAGTTTAACCTTCCCAACACCTTTTGCATAAGCAAGAGAACCATCGGCGGTTTTAGTGCAGCGAATTTGGGTGCATGGCATATAGTGGGTAATGAGGTTTTATTACCAGGTCATGTGGGAAGAGGCCCCGAATCAACAATCCAAGTCTCATTACTAAGAGGTGGCGGAATATACTGTTTTAGCATGAGTGGCCATTTCGGTGAGAGGAGCTACCTTCACGATCTTTGAGCAATAAAGGCTTTAAAGCGACAAGCGAGCATTGAGATGGTTGTCATTCTCTCAAATCAGCGACAAGTGCGCCTGATTTTCCCTGGTTGGTTTTGAGGTTTTAGAGGGATTAGGCTTGCCATGAAGCTTCCAGCAATTGTCCTTGGTGTGATTTGTGCGTTTGCAGTGATCACAGAACAACCTTCCAGTTTTCTCAGCAGGCTTCCTGTAAGTCCCAGTAACCTCAGCGACCTTCGACATTCGGCGAGGCGATACCTTGATAGGGTTATCAGCAGGGGTGTTCAGTAGCATGACTTTCCTCCTGCTTTCTTCATGTTTGACCTCAGCAAACATGGATTTGAGATTTGGGAGAGGTTTTGTGGCAAGAATTCTCCCTCTAACATCATCAAGTAGGGTTCGATCCAGGTGAGGAACTTGAAGACTCTTTTCTTTTCTATGATGTCCTTATAGAGGCGACATCCTTAACATCATTCGGGGTGAGTTTCCAACATATCTAGGTGTTGCCATGCCTTAGATAGTTGATTGAAATATTGAGTTCTGAGACATATCTCCTTATCTGCGATTTTGAATCTGAGCTTGAGTTCATAGACTTGAGATGTATTGTCCTTTTTGAGTAAAGGTCTACGGCATTATCCCAGATTTCCTTAGCGATGTCATACATCATGAAGTTCTCACTTTGATCTCTTTTGTCATAGACCTCGTGAGAGATGGTCATGACTTGGTTATTTCTGTGTCCCATGCTTCAAACTTGGGGTCGATTTGTGAGGCGGGTTTGGAACGAGACGGATATCCCATCTTGCCCTGGCCAGGAGATATACATTTTCATAGACCTTGACCATAGCAAGTAATTGTTACCATCAAGTTTATGATTTGTAAAGAAGAGTGTTCGATTATCGATCTGTGGAGGCGAAGTTGTGAGTCTTGAGGAAGATGAAACTTGGATAATGTTGACATTTTTACGAAAGGGCCGAGTTTTGCGGAGATTTTAGAACTCGATGAGGCTCGATACCATGAAGAGAGTTTGAGAATGTGATAAACACAAGAGTAAACTTCAACTTAGTTTATTCATTGATATGAGAGGTGTATAAATAGATACAATTGAGAGAGACTAGCAAGCTAGCTTGGGCGGCCACTTGAGTATGTAGATGTGGGCGGCAAGCATGCAAAAGTAAAAGTAAAAGCTATATACATGACATAAAGTAAACTAGAGTTTGACATATTAATTGTTTATATGTATCACAATTAATATGTCTATGACATAAAGTAAACTAGAGTTTGACATATTAATTGTTTATATGTATCACAATTAATATATCTTTTACAATTAAATAAAGTGTACAAAATATCACATCACGAACTCCACAGAATTTGCTGGGCTTTCTTTGAACTTAATGATCTCTTTGAAGTAATCTTTGTAATCTTTGTAATATTTCCACAGATGAAGATTGGAATGAACCATCACGTCTGTTTCACAAAGTGAATAAACCAAAAACTTTACGGACAAAATAGGAAAAGCTTGTGGCCGGCTTTACTCGGTCAAAATATCAAGAGAGGTATAAAGTCAAAAATAAAATTGTATCATCAAAAACTAACTTGATTAGGACCCAAGCAGATATGGGTACCAAAATTTCTAAATTTATTTTGCGGAAAATATCGATGCTTGGAAGCCGAAAAAGCGAGTTTTGTTCTGGCGAGTTTTGAATTCGATATAAGGACAAGGCTGACGTATCTGTTGTAGATACACCTCATCTACCCTATTCACTGCAATCTAGCTACTGATGTCAAGAAAGGCGTGGTCCTTCTCAATCTAAACCGTCCATATTTTCCACTCATCCACCTTTTAGCAATCTCAAAACATTTATGACAAGGCGTTTTGAGTCCCTTTGATCATAACTACCTTTTCTTCAAATTATAAATAACCCGAAATTTTCTTTTATAATTCTTTACACTTGAATTTTGAATTTGCTTTCTCAATCTTCAAATTTTCAAATTCTCAATCAAATCTAGAAAACAATGACTTTCCTAGTGTTGAACCCGGAATGATCATATCTCTTGACCATTTATTGCAAAATACAGATCAAACTTTAGCCAAAACAATTGCAGCAAAAATTAAGCAGATCAAAATTTGGATGATGCCTTCAGCGTTGATCCCGAAAAGTGTATGTCTGGAAAGCATTGGAGACTTCTATGAATTTGGAAATACAACTATAGAAGGAGAAGACACACACACTATACCCTTCTCTTCAATGATAAGCGAGATCAAAGTCACGAAGATCTAATTCTGAGAAATCTTTAGGTTTGACAAATCTGGAGAGAGCAGCTGACCATCAAGTTGACCAAAGAACAAAAGGAAAAACTATGGAAAGATATAGCAATTGATCTGAGAATCCACGGTTTCACAAACCGGAGCACAAGTCTACTCAAACAAAAATTCAATTTTCTCTCAAAAATGTTGGCAAATTGCATAATTGGAAATGCATGAAACTTTAGTAATCTATACGGAGCAAAGTTGGATTTACTTTGTGTAATTTGGTTTGGAGAAAGTTTTAATTGGCAAAGATATCTATTTGATCAATTAGTGGCACAATCAAGCCAGACTTACCCAAGAAGAAGACCGATGTCAAGAAGGTCGTTTCTATCACAAGAAGTCTTTTGCCTTAGTGGTCCAAAGAATAATCGACCATTTGGAATCACAAGAGGAAAGAAACATCGATTCTTTGATGGGAAGATTGTTATTAAGGAAGAAAAAGCCGAGAAAAAATGAAAGTGAGTTAGTTACGTAAGTAAACTAAGAAGAAGAAAATCGAAGAAACCGATGGCGGAGATGAAGTCTTGGAGCAGATTGAAGAATTAAGCAAGAGAAGAAAACAATTGGAAGATTTAGAGAAAAATAAATCGATCTTGTTTCACCAATAATTGAAACAACAATTCTTTGAAGGATCGAAGCCTGAGACGAGCGAACTAAAGTTATTCTTGCTTGAGTCTACTCCAACTCAATAACTAAAATGTTACCCATTCAAGAACCACTTCACATTCACAAGAAATTGAGATGACAAAAGAAATTGAAGTTGTCAACAAAACGAATGTTGGCCCGAATTACGAAGAAAAGGCGAGACTCGAGAGGCAGGACCGAGAGTGAACATGATGATGAAGATTACGGCGGTGATGAAAGATTGATCAATAAAACAACGTTGGAAATGCTTTAGTTACATTCAAAATCGGATCTACCCCAGAGATCCTTTTTCCAGTTAAATTTGAAGAATCGATTAAAGGATTTTCAGCTTCTCAATCATGGAAAAGGAACAGCGAACTCAACATCAACTAAAATCATTAACTTGGATGAGCAAGTCAATGAAGAAGAACTCATTGACCCAACAATGAAAGAAGTTCGATTCTTGGGTGGAACTTGAGCTCTTGAAAAACAAGGCTGCTTGAAGAAATTGTAAGTGAAAAGTTTTGGAAGCCCCGAGCCGACAATCTCGGTCTCGAGTCATTGATAAATAGTCATCGACAATCCCAATCACTCTTGAGGAGGAATCAGCGAGCGATATTGTACAAGCGATGATGTTGCAAGAACTAATCTTATGCTGCCTGATGATGTTGCAAAATTGATCTTATACAGCAAGCGAAGATGTTGTTCTAGAAAGTGGTCAAAATGTCACAAGAGAATCAAGGGAGTTTGTCACTCAATCAAAATCATTAGCGATCATGGAGAGTTAATGTCGGTGATTATGAGCGATTGCGCACATATCAAGCACGGAAATTCGATTCCATTGCCAATCAAATGAGTCGGCTAGTAGAAATGGAAGCTCTTTTGAAAAATGTGTATTTGATTTATTCAACATTACAAGTGTATCGAGATAATCAATACCGAAGAATTTACGAATCGAGGATATGCAGCGATAAGAAATAGCTCTTGGGAGGAAGCCATAGGCGGTGGAAATTTCAAAAGAATGATGATGATGATGATGATTCTTAGGAACATGCCAATCTGCGAAAGGGATTCTAGCCTCATTACAAGAAAGAAGCTGAAGCGATCGGACTCACGATGATGAGTCTAGTAGTTACGAAGAATCGATGAAAGCTCTAGTCCTAAAAAATGTATCGATGCACAACAAGAAGAAAAAGAAACATAAATCTCCTACAGACAAGTCCTTGCTAGAAATAGCGAAACGATTGCCAAGGATGGATGGAGAAGAATCGATGAAGAATTAAATGTTCGATTATCACACATGAGATATTGATCAATCAAACTTGGAAGAAATTAGAAAACAATCGAAGAAAGAAGAAGGTCGGCGAGAATATAAAGAGAATTGAAGCAAGTTGTCTCACCACTAAAGCAAGCTAAATCAAGCTGGAATTAAGACAAACAAAGCCAATGAACAACAAAGTTTGGAAGCTCACAATATGTTCTACTCAAGTTGATCTCATTAAGTATTATCACAATGAGATAATCGAAATTCAAAGGATGACAACGACTTATTCGGAAAAGTCCTAAAGTCCTTGAAGCTAGTCAAGATGAAAGAACCAAACTTGAAAGAAGATGGATAATGTCATGAAAGCGTCAAAACACTTTGATTGAGCTTGGAAGACAACCATTGAGAATGATGCAAGAAGAGATGAAACTCAAGAGCGGATGGGAAGGCATTCTCAATAATCGGTTGATAGAATGATTTTAATGGAACAAGGCATGAAGGACTCGGTTGTCGCTCAAACCATTTTGGCATCAACTCAACAAAATCTGAATGCTTACATCGAAGCTTTGATTCATGAAGATGATGTCAATATGGGGAAAGTTTGGACATCTTAAAAGTCAATACAAGCGAGATACCACAAGTCCTTGCAGTCTTGATGATAAATTGTTTGAACTAAAGAAAGCTAGAGGAGAGTTTACTGATGAAGAAATGGAGTTAATTGTTAAATACTCAGAGCCCACTGACAAAAGAGTTGGTTTGGATTCTCGTCTCTACAGTCTATTCAGAGATTTACCAACAAGAGAAAGAGTATCAAGAGAAGAATCTCTAGAATCATTCCTACATATCTGAAGTTGCTCATACCTTACTTCAATAAACTTAAGAAATGGGAAGCGGATGGTATTATAGATAAAGAATCGAGAGAAAATTGAAAAATTGAACACAAATTTGTTCAAAATCTACTAAAACGACCACCAATGAAAGACTAAGAACATTGTCTTCGCTTTGCATGATTCTTTTCAAAAGCAAATTCTTGAAACACGATTTATCTGAATCTTGGAACATTGGCCAAGCATCCATGGAATTGAAAACTTCGGCTACAAATGATGCTATGAAGCTGTTGCAAAAACTTATGATAATCATTTTATTTTAAGCTGTCAAGTAAAAGAAACTATCTTAGTTCTTTTTATTTGTGTTGTACTTTATTACTCGGCATTGTAACTCTATTATCAAATAAATTCTCGGTTTCTCGATTCATCACTGTCATTTCTTGTATTCCGTTTTATCTTTTTGCATTGCTTTTAAGGAGGGTATTGACATCATCAAAAATGGGAAATTGTTGGAAATAAAATTTATGTTTAGATGATGATTCATCGCCTAATCAATTATTGTTATTAACCCCATTGATGAAGTGTCATAACTTCATTTGTTATAGTGCAAAGCAAAAGATGTCTAGATATTAATGTATAGGATTTTATAAGTCGATATTTGTATCGTTAAATCAGGACAAGCATTGTAATAGTTCTAGGTGTGAGAGAAAGTAAGCGAGATTTAATCAAGCGAGATTCTACAAGGAGGCCGAAAAGCAGAGCACATCCATGGCCCGAAGAAGATAAGTTCAGCGAGGACCTGACTCGGTTGGTTTATCTAGAAGATGAAGAAGCGAGTCCACAGACTTCGATTATAGAAGATTGAAGAAGCGAGGTTCAAACTCGATTATGAAGACTATGTCGAGGCTGTAAAGTTAGACTTGGGTAAGATTGTGGTGACTGAAGCGACTTTATGGATCTTGTATGAAGACCTAAGAATCATAAGGACAATGAATTCTTAGAAGATAATGAGTCATGGTGTACTCTAATTAAGTCAATTATAATCGGATGAAAAGCTGATCTTGATATTTGAAGAAGAGTAAAATCTCGATCAACACTCCAAGTCGAGTCAAAAGCGACAAGTGATAAACTTCGATTTTACATATCAGTCATCAATAAAGCGATAAATGCAGTCAAGCGTTACATATGAAGCAATCTTATTGGATGAATTCTTGACAAATCGAGCGGTCACAAAATATAGCCGTTACAAGATTCAAGCGGGATGAGCGGTGAATAAACCCTATAAATAGACTACTTCTACGGCAACAAGAAGTGTAATGCGGGAGGAATTAAAAGCAGATTTAATTAAAAGATCTAATTAAGGGGAAAGCCAATTTGAAAGAATTCTGCTAAGTATTTAATTGCAAGATCAAGAAATTTCTTCAAGTGTCCAAGCACATTCAAGCAAAATCAAGATCTATCATTTGAAGAAAAATAGAGCCGTGCAAAATTTAATTATCGGAAGAAAATCTCAAATCACAATTGAATCATAGTTATTGATTCGAGTCTCAACTTTGATTTCATCAAAGGTATAGGTATGAAACACCAGAAGGTGTGAAGGGCAGGTTGAGTGCGATCGGGAAAAGCGTGATTGTGATGAGCTAGTGAAGAGGCAATTCTACCGCTTCAAGGACCAGTGTTTCAAACAATTGAAGAGCGACAATCCTACCTATTCTACAAGTGTTTAGATAGTGAAGCTAGGGATTAGTCAAGGACTATCGATTTAGAACTTTTTGTAACCGGGCCATCTCAAAGAAGTTCTAGTGGAATTTTCCTCCATCACGAGGAAGAGAGGGCGTGCGAGGATTACACCACGGAACCTCTATAATTCTTGTTTATTTATTTCATACATTCATTTACTTCATTACATCTTTAATTATCTAGTTCTCGCGTTAAAACCAAGTCAGCAATTTGTTTGTTATATTAAGACTAGTTCTATCCATTTGCTGTTAACTAGATTAAGAATAAGTCGGTATTGACTTATACTCGATTGAGTTAGCTAAACTCCACATGTTAAGGGATAGGAACAAAAGCGGGCGAGCGTCGATTTGAGTTTCGGAGAAAATCGATTCTGGGGTACTTTCGATTTTGGGAAAGTTTTTGGTGACAAGTTTATTCACCCCATCTAAACTTGTGTTAGCCTTTCCAATGGACCAACAAAAAGTGCATAAAAACATGTTTAGAGAGTTTGTGTGCTTAGTGTGCGCCTGTGACTAGTTGTGTGCGCACATTTTCAAGGCTGAATGTGGACGGACTTATGGAGTGTCGCATATTCCCCTGGAATGTGCACACCTGGCGGCTGAATGTAAAATTTAGCCCAATGTGCACACATTCCACTGGAGTGTCGCCGCATTGCCCTGTTTTTGATAAATAAGCTATTTTAAGATATGTTTGGGATTTTAAGCGTTGTTTCATGATATAATAACATTAATTAACCATAAACAAGCTTGATTGAACTTCCAATTCATTCGGCTAAAACACGAATGTACTCTTAAAGGAGTTGAAGTTCGGATCCGTCGGAAAGGCATGAAAGGACTTGTGCTTTGATGGACTAGAGTTCATCAATGTGTAATTTCTAGGCCTTGTCAGTGTCTGAGAGTCTAGGAAAGAGAGTTGAGTTTGCAAGGGAGCTTACTTGAAAACACTTGGGTGGCTAGCTAATAACCATTAATAATTACATACTTGTGTAACTAAAAGATTAAACATCAATCCATTCTTGGTAAGGCACAAGTCTTTATCGCAATGTATTGTGTGCGTTACGAAAGTGAATAACTCTGTAAGTCTTTGGACCACTACGTGCGGAGGAACACAACCCGTATGTTCGAGACCTACGTATGGAGGGACTTAGCGAGCGTGTGCCTTTATCGAGTCTGCCCGGACTAGGCTTCCGTGGTTATTGGTGAGATCCACCAATATGTTGCACCAGGATAATTCTTGGTGAGTAGAACCATGCGTAGTGCCCTCGGTGATGATGTAACACGGATAAGCTAAGCTAAAAGCGTATAGTCATGACATGTTGATGGACAATGAGTGAACCACTAGATTGAGTCGGTCTCGGAAAGACAACTTATTAATTATAAAACTTGAATTGTAAACCTTAGTTAATTTGTAACTTCACCTCTTGTTGAGTACTTTGTACTTACCTCAAATGCATTGTTTTCTATGTGTTTGGGGAGAGAATATGAATAGGTAGATCCGGAGTTCGAGCGGACTTTGATGGCGACGTTTGAGGGCGCCGGAGTTGAAGCAATTTCTTTTTGTCATTTTCCTTATTATACTATAGACTTGTCGTTTATTTGGGAAAGTTTTGTAATTTCCTTTTAGTTTATTTTAGAGGATTTAAATGCGTCGTTTTAGTTTTAGTTTGGCTTTCCAATGTAATAAGCGTTACATTTACGCCTTTAGTATGTCGAGTTCTTTTCATAGTAGCATTTATGGTGTTTGCCGAGTCTTTTTAGCTTCCGTTTTGCTTAACTTTCGATACCCGCGTAGTAGAGGCTTACATGTAATATTAGATTTATTTAATATTATGCATCTTTGGCGTTCGTTTCGGATAAGGACTCGGTATCCGGGAGGCGGAAGCGTTACAATATATCTTGGAAATATTTAATATAAGATATTGAATATTTAATGAGATAAATCAATCAAATATATTTTCCTTATTTTACTAGTAAGCGATTTTCTTTTTCCTTAATCTAGACAGATGCTTTCCTATTGGGAATAGGATTCATTGGGCGCCCCCCCTACATATAAGAGAAGGTTGACTAGCTCTTTTGTACACCATAATTCCAAGAGCTAATTGTTCTTGTGAAAAATAAGTGTGAGCTTAGAGAGAGAAAAAAAGTCGACCTAGCGATCGAGTTTTTTAATAGCAATCATGGCGGGATTACGGCGAGGTGCTCGTGTGGATTCTTGGTAGAGGCCGGACACGTGGGCGGCTCGTGCACATCTACTCTACCGGACGGTCAAAGCATCGAACTTTTAGATCAACCAGGTAATATTACCGTCCCCTCTCATATATGTTTATTGTTTAAAGCAGAAGTCAATCTGGATCGGAAATAAATTTTTGAAATTCCATTTGTGCTACTCGATTGATTTCTAACCACGATGCTCCTTCTGAACAACATGCATAAGCGGTCTAGGTATTCATTTTCGCTCCTAGTCATGATTGCATTCACGTCATTCAGATTTTATTTGTATTGATAGGCAATCCTCCCGGAGGAGAGGTGGCACTTGTTCGACAATTAGCCCCACAGTGCGACAAATTATGCACAAAAGCCTCCTGATTTGTTAGTCTCGCATCATTCTCGAGACAATATTGCATGAAATTGGCCTTAAGCTCGCTCATGGACTTAGTAAGTTGATTGACCGTATCGGTCACTGATTGAAACTCATCATGTCCATGGTTGCTTCTCAACCACGGATCGATTTGATTGTGGTAGGAAACCATAAATTTGTTTGATCTCTACGCCATCAATAGGATCACTATATCGAAAACGAGGGTGATCGTGAGAACTGGCGATATCCGCCCCGTATGGATTTCCTTGCCTTCAAATCATTCACATCCTCGGTGTTGGTTACTTCCAATCCTTGAAATTTCTCACTTTGGCAATGCGGTCTTGCATACCATCCATCTTTTCATTAATTACTAACAATTTGGTATAAAATCTTTTGAGAGGCATCCTCTCCGAATACGTCTTCGGTGATAAATGCGATTTCAACTTCTTGTGTTCCTATTGACTCGTAAGTGCTATCTGCTCCAACTTTTCTACCGCCTCATCGGGTGGAAATAGTGCAAAACTCCCGTTGTGCCAGCGCATCTACCTCATTTTCTCACTTGGCCATAATCCATGGTAAAAATTGTGCATCCTCATTTGGCAAAGTGATGTCGTGATGTGGTCATCTCCTCGATGCTTCCTTGAATATTTCCCGTGCTTCTTCAAATGTTTCATTGGTTTAGCAAAGTTCATGATCTCTTGCCTAATTTGAAGTGACTTCCAGGTGGGAAGTATTTATTCATAAACTTTTGCATGAGTGCATCCATGTTTGGATGGAACCTTCTTTGCTTAAAGACAAAAGCAATTGATTTGCTTTATCATTTAGTGTAAAGGAAACATTTTGAGTTTGATATAATCCTCTGGTACTCTTCTTTGGCTTGTGGTTGTGCTGATTATTCTAGAAAATTGGTGACATGAGCACTAGGATCTTCATTGGTCATTCCGTGAAAGGTAGTGTAATTGGTCTGCCCATTTGAATAACATTCGACTCCGGGGATACACCTCGGCCGCATTCTACGGCTAACAATTGCGGTATAAAGCTGCTCAATTGTTGGCGGGGCATAACTTCTGTAGAGTTCTAGAAAATTGAAGAAGCGAGGGTTCTTGCGTTTATACTTCACTATCACACTTCACTATCATTTTTCTCAAGGCATAGCTCACGTCATCCTTCCACTATCATTTTCTCACGAGCTTTCTTGCGTTTTCCTTTGCAAACTTTTTCAATCTCAGGTATAAATCTCTTGAGTTTGGTGCTAAGCTCTGTGTGGCGTACTTACATTGACACAAAAAATGTTAGTTACTTGCCTTTACGCTCTCATGCATGGACTTGAAAATATCTGGACTACATGTGCGAGTCGACTCACAACAGAAGAAAAGCGATCTTGTTTATTCCAGAACACTCACGATTGCGGGGCGACTCTCACAATTCCGAGGTCAAATTTTCTAAAGCGAACAAAAGCGAGACACTGCTGCGACTCAAATATTCACAACTACAAAAGCAGACTCGATGATTAGAAAGCGAAATAATTTACAAGAGCGAATATATACATATTCTCAATTTTGAATTAAAAAGTATTTTTGACACGAATCCACGGAAATGGCACCAAAAAACTTGATGCGTCGTGGATGGGCAATCATGAACTACTAACAATAGTACTAGGTCTATCGTAGTGTAATGAGCGGCGTAGCAAGGGTGTTGAATCCAGAGAGATTATTAAAAATGCCAATTAATCAAGATTGAGAACAACAAGGCGGTCAATGACCAACAACGGTGCAAAGAAGAACTTTGGTAACAATCAATCGCAAGATCAATGAAGCGGTTGTCCGACCTTTGTGAGTTTCAAATGTATTTAGTTCTAATTATGAGTTATTAGTTATTTCCCCAATCTATGCATCGATCTACCCGTGGTGAATTTTAGATCTTTAACGACTACGGGTGCTCTCCGCGATATTACGCTACTTCCATGGGATGGGCCGGTAGGTTTCTATATCTGATTAACCTCGTTCGATGGTTGTAATAATTCATACGCAATAAGATCTAGGAATAGCCGGCTCAAGACCGAGGACCTCCTGCTTGACTATCGTGGATTGACTAGCATGTTCTGAGATCGATCAAGACCTTGTCTAACTAGCACTTCACCTTGTAAGTCCTTCATGCTAATTTATGATAACATGCAAGCAGTTGATCGAGACAATTAACATATAAATTAAATATGTCCATCGACCCTGTTGGCACCGACTACCATGGCCCAGGATTTACTAGGTATCGAGATCTAGCGATAAAGACCGTCGTAGATCGAAGAAGCGCAATCACTATTTCATGATTTTTTCACCAGAATCAGATCTATACATTCATTGGGTAAATAAACTAACTACTACATAATAAGAACTAAATTAAATAATCAAAGCATACTAATCATATAGAATAATGACGGTCTACATCTAGAAAAAGATAGAAAATCATACCTCGAAGGCAGCGTAGATCCTCTGAGATCTCTCACTGGGAGGCGAATCCGTCGGATCCGTGACTAGAACTCATAAAATAAATAAAAGAAAAGAAAGACTTTTATTGCATTGTGTAATTGTCTTGAGAAAATTGTACATTAGGCGAAGTGGTGTCTCATATTTATAATTGAATAAACCCGGCTTAGCTGGCCTAAAACTACCTATTGTCCAGAAAGCGTGTTTCTCGAGGCTTACGGATCCTTCGCCAATGGCGGTTGCCGTCCTCGCAACTCTGAGGGTATTTTAGTACTTTTCCACTCTGTAACTTAACTAAAGGTTACGAAACACCTGAGGCCGATTTATCTATCTAGTCGATCCATAATCCGTCAAAGCGCTAGCCCAAATCTCGTAACACGAAAATAGTCAATAAAACACGAAATAATATCAAATTGGGAATATAAATGCTAAATGAAAATTACTCAAACTCATGAACCCGAAATATAAATTAGACTCAAATGGTTCATATAAATGGTGAAAGAACTACTTTTAACTTAGAATGATGAAATGTTGATAGCGTAGATGTATCATTTAAAGCGTCGTCATCAACTTTAGGCATGTCGAGATACAACAAAGGCTATATTCTCTTTGATTTATTAACTAGGAAATTTTCATGTCGAGGATACTATTTTCATGAACAAACTTTCCACTTTTCATGTGAGCCAAGGATTCTATCTGGCCAGACAAAATGTCTTCACGATGGTGCATGCTTTTAATGATGCATGTTTTATTTGAGATGATGATCTACCCGGACTAATCGCGACTATCAACACTTGAGGTTCTTATGGTGAAGAGTTGAGTGTTCCATCGAATAATCCGAAACCATTTACAACCCCCACTACAAAGACCGATCTGTTCAAAAGCCCATGGCTTTACACTGCATGATTTTTGTGTGTGCACAAACTCAAAAGCGTGTGTCACCACACATTTTGGATTCTATACTCACTTATGAGCAATTTTCGGCTCCTCATTCCTCTGATGTGAGCCATTCACAAGATACAAGAACCACAAATATATAACCAAGAAGTGGTTTCACTAGCGGCGCGAAAGCTATGGGAAAATAGAAGCCTTGGAGTCAACCCAAACACAGGAAATAGTGGACCTATCACCGAGGGAAGAACCTCATAGGATGCAAATGGGTCTATAAGGTTAAATACAACTTTCGAGATGGGACTATGGAATGCTACAAAACAATATTGGTCGTGGCGTTTACACGAGATGCAAGGAATCGATTATGAAGAATCTCTTTCTCCAGGATGCCAAAGTTACCAAGATTTGAAGTGCATTGGCTTTAGGCTCTTTGCAAAAGGGTGGTTTCTACATCGAACGTGGCAACAACACATTTCTCTATGGGGATCTTCTGAGAGGAAGTTTATATGAGATTGCTCACGAGTTTCATACTCTTGACTCTGAACAAGTCCATGAGACTAAAAAAAAGTCTTTCTGGCTTGGTGAAGGTGGCCGTCGGTGGAATCAAAAGCTAACAAGTGCATTACAAGATCTTGAGTACACTCAATCAAGACATGATCACGACATGTTTTCCAAAACACAAGGATCGAGTTCTTGATTGCCTTAGCATCACGTTGATGACATAGTTTTAGCGAGGAAATAGCATGGGTGATTCAAAATTAAATTCACACCTTCATCAATTATTCATGATCAAATATACTGGGAGAACTTAAATTTTTCCTTGGGTTGCAAATTTCTAGATCCAAAGCGGGCTGGTCATTTCTGATGCAAGTATGCCTTTCTCTTCTTGAAGAAATTGATATGCTTGGTATCAAAGCTGCCAAGACCTCAATGAAATCTAAGTTAGCACTTTTTGGAGATTCGATCTGTTTGCACGATGATTCCGCAGTCTGAAGCTTGGTGGGAAAGTTTCTCTACCTCACCATCACTCGTCGGATATTAGTTTTGCCACCCGGCTGACTCGGCCGAGTTCTTCGCCAAATCCTAATTTTCATCAATTTCATCTTTGCCTGACAAGTTCTTAGATACTTCAAATCTGCTCCGGTAAGAGTCTCTTTTATCAGAAAAATAATTCTCTTACATTGTTGCCAATGCTAATTCGGATTGAAGTGCGTGTAAAAACACTAGAAGAAGCATTTACAGGTACTAAATGTTTGTTGGGGATACACTTGTGTCATGGAGAACCAAAAGCAAACTACCGTGACACGGAGTTCCAGAAAACGAAGTATAGATCGTTAGCATTAGCTGTTTGTGAAATCCGGTGGTTGTGCTACCTTGCCAATGATTTTGGCTCTCCACATCCTACTCGTATCTCATTGCATTGTGATAATATTAGTTCCATTAATCTTGCCAAGAACCACATTTTGCACGAGAGAGAACAAAACATATTGAAATCGATTTCCATGTTATCTACGAGAACATGTTCAAGATGGCCTTGTGAAGCTAGTTCATGTCCACCATCGCATCAACTAGCGGACATCTTTCTGAAACTATTGGATAGCCCACTTTTCCATTCCTACTTGGTTGCCTTCATTTGAGACATCTATGGCTCCCAAGTCATAACGAGGGGAGGGGAGGGGGTTAGTACATATTATAACATTGTGTAGTTATGTAGTAGTTTCTTATTATTTACATTCATTATTATTTTTGGTGATGTATAGGAAAGGAGCAGCCACCTGTATAAATAGGAACATTTATTGCTTTTGGACTTTAGATTACTGAGACAAATTAATACTGTGAAATTCTCTCCTCTTTCTTGATACTTGTTGTCCAAACCTACAGAATTTTCTAGATCGAAGAGTGAATCAAATTCACTCTTATTGAGATCTCGCTTTTAAAGCGTGGCCCGAATCGACCTCTGAGTCTATCTCGGTTATTAAGTGTGATCTTATGAAACTATTTTTAACCACGTGTGAATAGACCACGGTTCAAAAATTGTGATATAATGTAATAGATCACATGTAAAAGCTGTGATTTATATTTTTCCTAGTAATGATGGAAGCAAAGGCATATATATATAAAACACAAGTTCTACACACCTGAAGCCAAATGTTAGCTAATGGCAGTACATTTATTAACCCCAAGAACCCACCAACCATACACACGGCACTTTAGAATGGAAAGTTATTAGGTGCACCCGATATTAGAGATAATGACAAAGATTGAAGATTAATTGCTACCATATCTTTGGATCACTGCTAATAATGATGATTGATTGTCATTTATATTATTTGATTACATCTTTATTATTCACTTGTTGGCCAAGTATATTGTCCTATAAATATTGTAATCGTCTTTCGGTATTATCAATACAATCAATTATCGTTTCTCTAATATTCCATCATGGTATCGGAGCTCTAGACTAACGTCTTTTACGATCTGAGCAAGCTTTACGAAAAAGAATGTTTGGGTGGGGTTTGTGACATCAATATGATCAAACCTCACCCCTCACATTTTTTTCACGTTGAATTTTTTTCCTTCCACTACAATAAACATGGCTGATTCAAAGGCTCCGGTGGCATCAAAATTGCAAGCCGAATTAGGCTCCCAAGAATCCTCCTTCTTCGCCCGCGCTCGGTTCATTCAAACTTCTACTTGGATTACATGGTGAAGCCTTTTCAACCCACTTGCTTGCAGATTTATAATATATAGCGACACTCGGCCTCGCGCAATGCCGATATTATTGCACGGCCTTCATATGCTTGCTCATCTCATTGCCCACAAAAGCCCGGCGTACTCATTGTGTCTTTCATATTTTCTTCTTATTATTTTTATTTTTAATAAATATCAATCTTGTCATTATCTTATCCACAAACCCGTATCCGCTTTCAACTCCTTTCTATTTTCTTTTCTCCACCTACACCTACGCTTCTTTTTATTTTTGTTGAGGCATGACCTCCATTCCTTTTTATTTTTGTTGGGTATATCCTAACTCATTTTTATGTTGGAGTACAACCAGCTTTAAGCCTTTCTTTTACTGTTAGGGTATATCCCTCAACTCCATTTAATTTTGCTAGGTACATCCACTCAACTATCGTTTTCCTTTAGGGGTATATCCTCAATGCTTTCATATGAGCCAATCTCCGTATTCATTGCATTCTATGGGATTGCGAGGCGTATTAGAGAATAATGACAAAGATTGAAGATTAATACTTACCATATATTTGAATCACTGCTAATAATGATGATTTATTGTCATTTGATATTATTTGATTACTATCTTTATTATTCACTTATTGGCGAAGTATATTGTCCTATAAATATTATAATCGTCTTTCAGTATGTGTCAATCTGATCGATTATTGTTTCCGATTATTCTATCACCCGACATATCGCGAGTAAATCCATATTATAAACTATCTGGCTTTTATTTTTAAGCTGATTATTGTGTGGTTGATTTATTTATCAATCGATTCGGTGTATTTGAAGATACCACACAAACCTTCCACTTTAAAACACCAGGAAAAAAAATTACAACTTAAAACCTAGCAAGTTATAGACACATGCATGCAAATGAATGTCAAATCCATACATAGGATATCATTTTAGTTAGCGGACATAGTAATTTTGGATTGAATATCTATTGCACAAAACCATCCAATAGTAGGCGTGACGGTTCGGGCGATTCGAGATCATTAACACGACCCGATTCGGGTCAAAAATAGAAACGAATCGCGGTTCCATTTCTAGCGGTTCCGCGGTTGCGAGAACCGGCGGGTTTAGCGATTCCAGTCGAGTCGGGTCTCGGCGGTTCCGGTCAGACAGTTGAGATCAAGCGGTTTACGATTACGGTTTGATCAGGTTCCAATCACGGTTCCAAAAAATCAAATTTTTTACAAAATTTGTTTAACTAACGTTAAAATTAATAAAAAATTCTAATTAGTTATTAAACTATATATAATATTTAATTTCATAAGTATGTTTTAGAAAAAAAAAAAACCTGGCTGGCTTATAATATATAATTTCAACAATCTATATAATATTTAATTTACATAACATATTCTAGATAATTTGTAAAGTAAATTAAAAGATTATAGTTTTCTAATTGTTTATTTTTATGATTGATTTGTAAGTAAATTAAACTTATATTTCATATAGTGATTCGATGATTTATACTTATAATATTATGTATAATAAGTTGATATAATATCTTAATGAATCGGCATAAAATGTATATAAAGTTGTTTTATTAAGCAACGTCATTCACGTAATTGAATAATAAATCAATGATGATGGTCGCGGCGTATTTAGAATCATTTGATGGTTGTACACATTACTTAACACCATACTAATAGTCTAATACACTTCATATTAAAAATCTGAAACACACTCTTAGTCTACTGAATATTCAAACATAATATGACACTTCAATTTATCTTCATTATTGTGGAAGCATCTTCATTGTCTTCATAAACATCAAAGCACCAGCACTGCATGACCGTTTCACATTTTGTTCTCATAATCATCATTGTTGACCTTTGGCACATGAAGATGGAGTCATCAAAAAACATGAAATTTTTAGTCTATATCATGACTATGCTTGATTGAAATTTTATAAAAAAAAGTAATAAGTAAATGTACATGCCAGTCACTTTCGGGAATCTTCTAGGTTATTAATATTTTGTAACATTTAAATTTAATTTGATTTGTCAAAGTGTAACATTTAAATTTAATTTAATTTTGTGCTCATCTTTGTCATGATAATTTAAATAGTAGTAATTTTGATTATTTGATTAGTCAAAGTGTTCACGCTATATTTTGGTCAAAAGTAATAATAATAATAAATATATATTAGTATGTTGTGGCATTAGTAAAAGCTAAAAAGCAACATTTTATGGCATATTTTATACATTAATTAGCAGCACCATTTGCTAAATAAAACAATTGCTAAGAAAATAAAGAAAAATAACATGGATTAACTTTTAACATTCATTATAACTGACCATTTTAAACTTACATTAATTTATTACAATACAATAAATGATGGATAAATTAAACATAAATGATGGATCACCGATTATTACAACGTGGCGGTTACGTTGATAAAAACTAAATTAATACAACAAAAACTTATGACAAAAGCGACATTCAGCGTTGATATTCATATATTTTTACGCAGCGTCGTGTTGGCGTTATTCGTATCACATCTACCCATTTCACGTCCGATGTATCGCGCATCATGCATATAATTTGCATATTCGCCAGAATCATGACCGTAAATGTCGCATATAAGAGCCAAGCCCGATTCACGCTTTCGTAATGATCGTTTTTCTATAGCGTTACAAACGGCACAAATTTTGAATGATTCACTTCCCGGTAGTTTCATATTGATAACATTTTCTTTTGGAAAAAAAAATGGCAGAATATGATGATTGGCGTTGCAAAAATAATATATTTGAATGTGATAAAATAAGCGAATTTATTCGAGCACAACGAAATCATTATCAAAATATATTATAATGGTAGATAATATTATAATATGTGAGTTAGAATATGAGAGATAAAAAAGAATTGTGGGTAAAAGTATTAGAAATTGATATGTATTTATAAGTGTGACGAGTGTGTGATATTTGAAAATAAAATAAAATAAAATCAAAAATTTTGAATATATATCCGTTGCCAACCGTTGGTCAAATTGGAATCTTGGGCAAATTTTGAAGGAAAAAAAAAAAAAAAAAAAGAATATATATATATATATATATATATATATATATATATATATATATATATATATATATATAACGCTTGATTCGGAGTCCTCAAGGGCAGTTCCGCCGATTCAACCAGCCGAGTTTTCGATCGGTTCCTTGAACCTTGGTTTCGGGCGGACGGGTCGATGGAACTAGAACAGGTAGGAACGTGGAACCCGCGATTCCGTGGACCGATGGACCCGTGGAACCGCGGGGTTGGACCGAAGCGCAGACGGAGTCGAACGGTTTGATCACGGAACCGCCCGTCTATCAATAGCATCATTTATACAACAACCACCAAAAAAACAAGTCCATGTCATGCATCTAATTAAGAATGCGATTTACAAATCTCCTGAATGCATCGATACATCTTATTTTTAAGCGCTAACTTGCGTTGCCCAGATAAATTTAATATGGTCGCAAGCCAAAGACTCCCATTTTATAGCCTTAAAACCTAGCAAGGTACATTGTCAATGCCTTTAGAGGTGGAGCTGGAAGCGGCGGCGTTTTGTTTTTTAGCATGGCAGAGTAAGCGAAGCTTGGTGGAACATACCAGATGGAAAAGCGAGTGTGCATTAAAGATGGAATCGATATCCCATCCTTGTCTTGCAGCTATGCATACCAGAGGCTGGTGGCATGCTTGCCTCCATGCTCCAACATTTTCACGTCGTTCATGAAAGCTCTCATGTGCGTTGATACTTCTTCATCAAGGCAGTGCAAAAGCGTAACAATGCACATAATATTAGCATTTTACGACATTAATGTATAGTTTGCGGCGTTTTAGCATACCTAAACACCTGGTTTGTCACCTGCATGCAATTGTACATCAAGAAAATTAATCATTCTGAACTTTACAATTGCCATTAATTTCATGCAACAAATGAGAACCAAGAAGGAAACATGCCCCAAAAAAAAAACATAATTAAATGCGAGGCTGGTGTAACAAACTCTAATATAGTTTGAAGATTAGGACGTAGCTATGTATGAATTCAAGAGGCTAAGCCATAGGAAAAAAAAAAAAGTTAAACTAAAAATATCGTTGTTCGTTTTAATACTCAAATTATGTTATCTGATTGATCGATAATTTTAAATAAAATTTATTAACCCGCGTAGAGTTGGAAATCACATTTCAAATAAAAGCCTATGCCAGCTAAACAAGACCAAATACCAAGATAAATATAGTAATGATTACTTAGCAATAAAATGGGCGTCAGCGTTCTTTGAATTGTGATTATTAAAAAGTATTTAC